>CM050164.1:75356497-75368997 GCA_027410445.1 Discoglossus pictus | reverse complement strand
CTCACCCACTATGTTCAAGAAGTGGTATGATTAAATATTGGCCAGGCTCGATGAAGGTCATTGATTTTCTGACCTCAGGGGCAGGGATAGAATTCACATTGCACAGCTTGAGAATTCGATTTGTTCTGTGGATACCCTATAATGTTCTCTTCCAAGGTTGTAATATATCCTTCAAACACTTATGATCGTCACTATATATAATACACAAGCTTTGTATTAGTGTCACAGCTATTTAAACATTTATACCGGACTGTGATTCATAAGATGGATATGACATCACGTTACACCATCTATTTTTGGCATTCTAATGAAAAACGATATATCATATACCTAAAACTTGGTGAATAAGCTTCAGTTTATTATTAATATTGTCCAAGTGGTAGCTGCATTCTTTCTGCAGTGATTATTGAAAATGAAAAAGTAACTCATTTTTGAATATTGTATATTTATAATCTCCTTCTCAGTTTTATATAAAGGTTAAGTTTATTGTTCTTATTTTATCAGGTCCCATTACATCAGTGGTACCCTTAGGGTGTCGCGCGCACACACAAGATAATAAGTTAAAACACGTGATAAAGAAAAAAAGAGATTGTGAGAACCACTGCTCTGTGGGAAATGAGTGGAGTGGTGAAAAAGGTGATGAGGTGAGGAAAGGATAGATAATGGGGGGAGAAAATTGATAGGAGATCAGAAAAGCGGAGCAGGCACTCTGCTTTTGTTACTTTAGTTTATTTTATATAATTAAAATTACTTTTTTTTTTTTTTTTTATTAACATGCAAACATTTGTAAGGCTTAAAAATACTCCTTGTAAAATATTTAGACACAAGTGGCTGTTTTGTCATATCTGATACGTATCTAGAAAACATAGCAAAAATATGGAAAATGTGTAATCTGTTGCTGTCATGCCCAGGGCCTGACAGTACAGTATAAAACAGTCCAATGGCCTGGGCCTGGACTGGCAAGAAATTAACCTGTTTATTGTTATAGTTTATGTATTTTGTATTACTTATGGTTAAAATGACATATAAATTGTATGTATTTTGATTTGTTACAGTGTTATCTGGTGATCACTCACCCAGCCCCACCTGAATAAACACAGGGGGTCTTGGGCAGATAAACAGATAGTCTGAGTGTTTACAGCAAATTGTTATAGTTAATATATCACAAGGATACGTTTAAGGGCCTGAGCGCATCAGATGTACTGGGTTTCCCAGGAAGCAGGGACAGCCTATTGCTAATTGGTCACGCTTCTATGTACCTAAGGATGGGGCTTACTGTGATTGACCAGCCTGTGTCCCAGAACATTTTATATAATGTGACAACTAATAAAGGTGTGCGTGTCATTCTGTGCATTAATCCTAATTCTAAGAGATTATGTGGTGTTCCTGATATCCTGGTTTGTTGAAGCAAGGTCCTGGGCATGGTACTTGTGTTTGGTGCATCTTCTGCTATAAGAGGTGTAAAAGGACCGCACGATTCTGCTGGAGTAGGTTTGAACTAGGTTCATATAAAGCCCCCTTGAAGAAGCAGATTGTGACAGTTGCTGCTTGATCATAAGAGATATTCCCTCTGAAAACAGTTGTTGCCATCTTTCATAAAGGCAATGTTTGGCAACCAAGATATAGGCGGCAACACTCAAAATCTTGTCATGTCAAAATCTGGGTTCTAAACTGAAATCACCAGGAAAACACAGCAGTTTTTAATTCATAGCAATAACTCTCAGAAAAAAAAAAATAATGGTAGCTTTTATTGGGGCTTTTATCCCAAAGTAAAATGCAATGTTTTGGACCTTGAAAAAAAAAACAAAGCCTGAGGTTCTCATGTTTTGGACCTAGCAAACTAGGAGTAAGGACTTTAATAGGTTTGAAATGTTGCCCTTTATTATGAGAATGAACGGAGATCCATTAAACGTTTTGAAAAATATTAAGTATTACAAACTATAATGTATGTATAAATAAATAAAATATAAAATATATATCGATGTGGATACAAATATCTAACACTCAGTAGCCAGACAAGTTGTTTCTAGAAGCCCTTCATGGAAATACATTATATTTGGAAACATATTTTGAAGTCGGAGGTACAAATTTTAGGCCCAGGTTCACTGGGAAATTTCCTCCCCTGAATTTATGTAGTGACTCCTTCCTTATTCCCTATATTATTACATATTTATCACAGTAAATGTCATTATATATTAAGACAAAATCTAATATTCGATAAAGAGAATTTGAGTGACCAAATAACCCATTTTATTACTTATTTAATTTTATTTAATAAGCGATATTATCCAAATCCCATGTGACAAAGTAATTGCCACCTTTAGCTGCAATGATTGCAACTAAATGCTTCCTATAATTCAATATAAGTCTCTCACATCACTGGGGGGGAAATGTACCCATTCTACCTCACAGAACGTCTTTAATTCAGAAACATTGGATTACATATGCAAATATATAACATTTCAAACTCTGTTTTCTGCAAATACAAAAGAGCTCAAATCCTCATTAATGCTGATAAGGTTAATACTTCTCTCTTCAATGGCCCATGAGGGCCACTGCTCCAGAAAATATGGCATTGTTGTTACTGCTGCTGTTTTTATGGCTCCCTTGTATATTAGGCCTCAGGCCTTTCTAGCTGAGAGAGAGTTAATAACAATGACAGCCTGCAGTGGGATGGTTCATCAACATCATTAACTGGCTCATGCAAATGTTCTTTGTGGCATATTCTGGGAAGAAATTAAGCATGGGAAGTGGATAAAATAAGAGCCGAGCAGAAATGTACATTCGTAGGACATCTGTATTGGAAGGTGAGTTCAGAGATCAGATTGGACTCTTGATTGTATTTGCATATAATTTTCCATCTAGAAGACAGAAATACCTCATATTGCAAAAAAATGTGTAAGAATCACATTCAGAAACGGGTTGAACTGAACATTGATGGATTGGCATTAATAGGGACGCTTTTGTTTAGCACCCAGGTATTATGGAGGGATTATATATATATTTCTCAGCAATACGGGTTGCTAACGCTTGCGGGCTCGCATAGCGAGGGCTGCAGTTGCTGGCAAGGAGCACCAAAGGGGCTCATCCCTACGACCCCGCACTACTTTACCATTCTACCTACGAGCCACGGGACTACACATCAAAACAAGACTCCAATATATAATTCACTGTGCAAGATGCGTAGCACTTTGAAAAAAAAACTAATGAAAAAAAAATACGGCCCGTAACACTTACAAAAGGAAACTGCGACTTGGAGAAAAAAAAATACGAGCCGCAAAAAATACGAACTTAAGGGCCGAACTGCGCACAGCGAAAAACACAAAAAATACAAACCAAATTAAAAAATAATCACACACAGCAAGGGAGGACACCCAGGACATTTGGAAGTGATGTTACATGACAATTTAAGTCCAATTTCCAGAGTTTAGCCACTCGAAAAAATGGCAGCCGTAAAAAAACAAAAACGAGGCTACACGACCCCTAAACACGCAAAACTCTGCCACGCACATACAACTTTTTTTACACAGGACTGTACAAGGTATAAAAGACACTATTATGGACACAAAATGATCCAAACCCGCCTAACACATACACAATCGCCGCCATTTTACACCACAAACTTACATTCACATTACAAAATGCGGAACTGCACAGCTACACAAACAATTTCCACTCGCGCACTCCTCCTATTTACACTACACACTGCACACATTGCTGACACTTACAACTCAGGTCACCAAGAATTTAAATCTACATTGTATGCTGCAGGAACATCAAAACAGATTGTTAGCTCTTCAGCATATTGGTTGCTGCATATATTCATTACAAATGGGTAAAGTATATTCATTTATGATTTCATTAATTAGCATTAAAAAAATACATATACAGAAAACTTTAAAAAACACCACACCACACGATCGCAATAAACACCAAAGGCCTTCACTGCACGCCTCACAAGGAGCACCAAGGGTGCTCACAGGAGCAAAACTACATCAGGGGAGACACTCGCAATGAGCGCCAAAAAGCCATCAGCATGGACCTTGCAATCAACGCCAAACGGGTCCGAAGAACAAAAAAAACACCAACCCAGAGCCTCGCAATCCGTGCCGAAGGTACTCACACAACCAAAACACTTACTTTGTGCGCCAAACAACATTCCTTGACTTACAATTCTATTGCCGTCATTTTTTGCCGCAATTCGCTAGTGTGTGTGTGTGTCTGTAAAATTTAAATGGTGTTGCTCAGTCGTGTCCGACTCTCCGTGACCTCATGGATATATATCAGAGAGTCACGACTGAGCGACGTCATTTACATTTTACAAACACACACACACACACACACACACATATATATATATATATATATATATATATATATATATATATATATATATATATATATATATACACATACACATATATACATACACATAAACAAGATTCGTGATTTTCTCCTATTTTGAACCATGTGGAATGTGCTCATCTTTTTTTATCAGTGCAGGGAGGTGTGGGGGTTGAGTGATGAGGAAGATGGATTTGTTAAGTAATTGGATCTTTTAGAATTTGCATCTTTGTCCCCCCTTTGCCCGGCACATGCTCAGGAGACAAGTTGCAATGTTAAATGCAACCTTTGATCCGGGAAAAATGTAAAATCTCCTTCCACACGCAAGTATCATGGATGCTACCATAGACCAACAGAGACATCAAAATGTATAATTGTTTCTTCTAAAAACAACACATTCTTCAATATTTTTTTTCCTTACTTTAATTATGCTCTTAGTCAGACTCAGAATTTTCAAATATATATTTTTCATTGTACTGTCGTCCTTTACTTGTGAACCCTATTATGTAGCTAAAACATCTATGTAGCAAATGGAATAAAAATCCATTGACCCTAAGCATGTGCACTATTTTGTTTGGCGCCATTTGTAAACCACAGATAATAAAATCAAGGCAATGATGGGAATGCACAATATCCCAGTGTTGTCAGATGCTGTGGCACTCTTCAGGGCTTGAAGGAAACTTGTTGATTATTGATTTATTTGGACTCTGAAGGAAGCTGACAATTGATGCATTCTGCAGCTTCCACATCTTTCATGTGGGTTAAATATAGGTCATATGATTGAAAAAGAACAATGAACCAAAACATTTAGTTGCGCCCTGTATCCTTATTTTAATTTTTAAAGACTAAACAATGTTTTTATGCTGATAGGCATAATTCACTAGTATCACAGTAAGGCCAAAGCTAATTATTAGACATATTAACACTCCTGACACCAGTGGGGTCAAACTAGCTTTTAAAGGCAGTTGATCCTCAACAACTGATGTTACATACTTGTAATAAGCACTTTGGGATAACTAAACTTGATATTGGGTGAGATGCTTTCAAAAGAGACCAGATACTACAATTAATTTATAAAGTGTTCAAAACAATTCTGATTTATGGAGAGCTGATGTAGCAGAGGTTTTCTTTGCAGATGAGGAATGGCTGAATGTTTTTATACCTTCCCTAAACATTTTTCCCATTAACAAGACTAGTTCTTGAAAAGTACCAATTATAAATATAAGAATTTAGAGAGATACCTTCTACATGGTACAGCTGTTTGAACTTAATAAGCACAAATATAAGTGTTTTAGATGAGATCAGTAGAGCTGCCCAGCACTGTATGGTTAGCATGTTAAAATGTTTTGTTTTATTCAGTGGATCTCCATTGTCAAACCCAACTGTGCAAAATCGTTTGCTAAAAATATGGATTTCAGTGGTCATTTATTTTTTCTATCCAGTGTGTCCTCTGTTAGAATAAAATCACTGTAACGCAAGGATGGTAGGATGTTAAAACTCTTCCAGTATGTGTGATGTCTTCCATGTCTCTCTTGGCTGACCACAAATAATCAGATACATTGAACCTGTTTTTTCAAATGACCGACCTTTGGTTTGGTTTTTAATACCTGTCCTTCTTTAGTAAACTCAATATCATTGCAAAAAGGCAAGAAACCAGAGATGGCAGAAACGTGTTTGCTTGTGGTTGGCTTATATCAAGACCACTGTTAAGTGATCAGTATATCATTCTCATCAATAATATGACATCTAAGAACTGTAAAGCCGGCCGATTTTGCTAAAATTAAAACCGGTAATTCCAGAGGACGGTCTCCACTGTGGCGTTATTCAACATTTGCACCCTGTTGTTGTGTGACAATAGCAAGCAGTGTGTCTCCCTTGGGTAGTATACATTCAGTTTAGAATGACAAGTCTTAACACACATACATAATCAATAGGATAAATGTTCAAACACAATTGACGGCCATTACAATCGAGCTTTGGGTTATTGATGGGGTCTTCTCGTTTAGGTGAGAATCTGGTATGTCCGAGCAAGATGAGTTTTGTTTTGCTGCTCTGTTACTGAAGTAGCTAAAAAATTACCATAAATATACATAAATAGAAAAATCTCTGAATATTGTAACTAGCACTAATAATTTTGTTTAGAGCTGCTGGTGTACCTTTTAGGACCTTTTTGGACACACTTTTTGTTGACACTTGGTCAATATAGGTTGCCAGTAAATCCTTATAAAATCCTTCAGATTTAGTGATCTCCTTTTTGTTAAGAGGAATATTAAACAAAAGCAGTTCGGTGGCCACTATTATGTCCCTAGCAATGGAGCTAGTATTACATTTCGATCCTATGCTTCTGGTAGTTATGATTCATAAGCTTGTTACAGGTTTTTAATTACTGACCCTTATGTTATTCTATAAATGAAATTCACTAAAGTATGTGGGAATCCTTCAAGTTGAAAAATAGACTCTGGAATAACATAGTAGTTAAGGTGTAGTACCGCGTTGGCCGTAGAACAGAAAATAACTTTTAGTGGAGATGATGCCTTTTAATAACTAGGTTTGGATTGTGAGCTTTCAGGAGTACTGCTTCTTTATCAAAACAAGTATTCTGGAATAAGAAAGGAACTAAAGATGTCTCATTTTTGACGTAACAAGTTTATAGCATCCAGATTAACTGAATAACAAGATTTTCTGTGAGAGTTTGAGCAAACTTTCATTTTATAAATATTTACTTTATGTAAATATATCTGTGTTAGGTTATTTTTAAGGTTGGAACATTTGCAAAGTGACTTATAATGTTCCAAATGTATTGAATTATTGTCCTTTAATAGGAACTATGGGAGGTAAGATCTATTTTAGACTATTTATAACCACTAATATACATTACGATGTTCTCCCCCGAAATTTTTACCTGCCGGTTGTCATGAATGAGTAGTTTGCTGGGTATATTGTTTGGCACTTCTAATTAGGTGGGTAGAGCTTCGCCTAAATGTACTGGGAAGAACATTGCATAATATCTATGTGGGCAGGCACACATCCAAGCAGGGTAGTATTATACATATAGTTTTTTACTTAGAATGTAATAATAATATCTATATCTATATGTATTTCCTGGCTCTCTAAGAGACCAGTAAATTGCTTCTTAGTCATATGCAGTTTTGGGAGCATGAATGTTTGCAGGGTGACCGTATTAGCATTTAAATCGATATTAGAATATATTTTATAACCAATACCAGCCCTGTTCATGCAACCTCTTGACCATTGACTGTGTGTTCAATGTCATGCAGTGCATGGTGTCCTGATGTCAAATGAGATGGGTCTGTGAAAATGAAGAAGTGGCAGTTTTATTCTCTTTACCACTTTATAAATCAACATTATCTAAATAAGTTGGCAAATCCTGATATGGGCCTGTCTTTCTCATAGGTAAGTCTATGAATCTGGACACCCCTTTGTGTTTGAAACCATGTAGTTGGCATCTGCCAGTGCCAACATGTTTTCCTTTCGAGCGGTGTGGCAATATGGGAATCTTCCTTCAATTCTTTAGGAACCACAGAAGTGTAATGTTTTTATAGATGCTCTTATGGAGATATTGATAGTGGGCAAAATTGTATTTAAAACATTTTTTTTTTTTAACCATTGTGTTCAGTTATGCTTTAGTGGCAGCAAACATTTGCTTTTGTCTTTAGTTGGTTTAGACATGTGGCAGGAATGGGAGGAACCTTGGATTTATAACAAATTTGTCAAGCCCTGTGTTGTCATATTTTTTACTTTGGACTCAGAGTCCTAAAGCAGCATTTCCCACAAGGTCCGTAACAAGTCAAGCAGAGAGAGAACAGCCTTTTCTCATGCTTTACTCTTCTTCTCCATCCATTATACGTTTCATCTCCATTTCCCTTTTCTATATTTTTGTTTACTCTTTCGACATCCCTCTTTGTCCTAGATTTCTCTCTGATCTAGGGCAACAGATCGAAATAAATCCTGTGGTTAAAAGGACACTGACAGATGACATGTAATGTGTTATTAAGGGGACACTAACAAGTCATTATTGGAAATCAATTAGGTGGCCAAAGGTGAATGGCACAACTTCTGTCACCAATGGCAATTCACAACTCACATTTATTTATTTATTTTACAACTGAATTTTTATTTGGTACAGGAAAGAGCAAACCAACATGTGGTTAGCATAACAAAGAAGGGTGTTGGATGTTTGATTGTGTTACAATAGTTGGAAAGGTTTTGGAAAGAGAGAAAAGGAGAGGGGGGGGGGGGGGGGGCGCGCTTGAAGGGATTATCTATAACCAGATTAGAAACATGAAAACATGGTGTCTACTATTTGACATCTATTCTTTAGTTAGTATTGCATGTTTCTATTACACCACACTATAATAGTATTTGTAGACCAGTAATGGGCCATGTGTTTCACTAGAAGGGTCAGTTAGCCGCCCCTAAATCTACAAGATGGTTGGATATACAATTAAACCTTTTGTTGTGTAACCAGTAATGAGAGAGGATTAGGGAGATATATTAATTGATAGTGAGGAAAGGTATTTGTATGAAAAGTAGCTATTCTTCAACTAGTGGGCAAAATAATTTTTGGAGGGGTGTGACATGATTTTGCAGTTTAAGAGAAAATCCTGTGGCCACATGAAAACGCTCTGAGTTTGTGGCCCTACATGTCTCATTATCAACTACAGCTGTAAACTCAATAGCCCATTGCCAAGGCAGTTTGGGAAGTTAAAGGGCCAGTGTGAATAATTTTCATATTAAACCAATGTTTTAATTTACTATAATTTACATCATAAATCCATATGCAAAGACCAGTAAAGCAAATATTTAGCCAGAATATATACATTAAAAACAAAGTTTACCACATTAATGGCCTTGCTGTACCCCTCCTCACCTCTCTCATTGTCTTGAGGACTACTGAAAGTGAAAAATGTAATGTGATAACATTCAATCTTTTAACCAAGACAGTCTAATCAATGTTATCATAGTTAAAATCTTCCTGTTCCTTTTTAGTAGTGCTTAGAACAATGAGAGAGGTGTGGAGGGATGCAGCAGTGGCCTTTAATGAGGTAAACAGTGTTTTTAAATAAATTACTGCTTTTTGCACATATATTTTTAACGTTAATTAATGGTAATCTAAAAATAGATTTACATCAAAAGCTCACACACTTGCCCTTTAAGACACGTTATAAAGATTGCCTCATCTGAAATTGGGCCAGGGAGATCATGCACTACTGTAAGTACGGAATCTTGTAAGCAAAGGAGTATACTGTTGACTGCAAATATAATTTGTTCTACAGAAAGTTTATTCAACTTCTATACACTGGTCACCATGTGGAATTATCATTTGCTAGATAGCTGTTGGCTGTTATCTTGTCCTGTTAGTAGTTATCATATGACAGACACATCCGTGTAATGTGTGTTTGTGTTGTTACGCAGTTGTTGGTCTGGCAGTGGCTTCATAAAAGATTGTTGAAACCTGACCCATGATAATAACGCTTTTATATTTTTTTGTCATTTTCTTCTCTTTCTGTAAGATCACTACCATCTTTGTCTTTGATCCTATCCATGTTTGCAAAGAGTTTTCGTTGATGTCTCTAACTTCCTTCAAGAGATACCTTGTTTTTCCTTTTATTTTTTTCTACCATTTATTTGCATTGCTCATGTAAGAATGATTCCTTATCTTTTCTTGCTATACTCTGACATTCCGCATTTAGTTGAGAATGTAATTTGTTTGCCCATCACCTTTGCTTTTTTGCTTTCTTTAATCTTCTTTCAGTTTACAATTTTCTTGTAGCCACCTCCTGGATTTCTGTCTACCAGATCTATTCCCTTACATTTTAATCTTTACCATACTCATAAAGAATATTGCTAAGTTTGCATCTAGATGATTGTATTGCTTTCCCTGTTTTTCTTTAATTTTATTCTAAACTTTGTGATAAGTAGCTCGTGATCTGAGATAGTCAGCTCCAGGTCTAGTTTTTATTGACTTTATAGAGCTCCTCCACATTTACTAGTTTGTTTGATTTTGTTCTTGGCCATCTGTTGATCACATGTAGAGTAATTTCTTAGGTTGTTGAAAGAAGGTGTTCTAGTGGTCTATGTCCCTATTCATTTTGCCTTCTATTTCAGTTGTCATGGACTGCCATCTTTAGCGTTCCAATCTATGACAAAACATAACCTCTTTTTGTGATGTTATGTCCATTAGGTATTTGAGAGCCTCATACAACTGGTCAACTTCAGCCTCTTCATCATCGATGGTTGACGTTGTAGACTTTGGTGACTGTGATGTTTGAAAGGATTGCCTTTAATTTGAATTGAGATCATTTTTCGGTTGTATTCGAGCAATGCTTTAGCCACACAGTATTACACATTTAGCATTAGGATCTTAGCATTGCTGGTGCGTGTTTGTTAGTTTGAACCTTGCATACGGTATTATATAAAGTGAATGTTGTAATCTGTCTGTGCTTTTATATCTGCCTTATTTTGCATGCATGGAATGTGGATTAAAAATATTCTACAGGAAAGTGTGCTGGGTTATAGAAACAAATAACAATAATAATATAAACAACCAAATTATATATATATATATATATATATATATATATTTTATTCCTAAATTTGCTAAACAATTAAGCTAAATATTTCAAGACTACCCCCACCACCAGTACTGGAGACCCAACTTGTTTTTTACATTTATTTTTATTATTATTATTTGAATGCTATCGACTTGTCAGTCTGGCCTAGTCTGCTGAACATGCTCATCCCTTGGTACACCCAAGCATCCCAGCCAAGTGCCTCCATGCTCTGCAGCCTTTATGATGTGTGATTCCCCTGGGTCCTGTGGAGCAGACAGTCATTGTCTGTCCAATGTCTGCTTCACTGCTCTTTTAATGGACATGTCTTGTGAAATAACTTGTTTTCTTTTGATTTGATGTGGAATACCTCAAGGGGTCACAATGAGTGTCCCGAGGCTTGTAATGGGTTTCTGGAATTGCTCCTCTTCTTTCATGGGAAAGGGACATAAATATTTTCAGGTATTGTCTGTGATTTTTTAATGGGGATTGTGTGGGTATAGTGTCAGACACTAGAATTAGAATGCTGGATTAGAGCCTTAAAATTATAGTTGAGACTCTCTCTCTCGCTCTTCCTCTCTCGCTCTTCCCTCTCTCTCTCGCTCTTCCCTCTCTCTCTCGCTCTTCCCTCTCTCTCTCGCTCTTCCCTCTCTCTCTCGCTCTTCCCTCTCTCTCTCGCTCTTCCCTCTCTCTCTCGCTCTTCCCTCTCTCTCTCGCTCTTCCCTCTCTCTCTCTCGCTCTTCCCTCTCTCTCTCTCTCGCTCTTCCCTCTCTCTCGCGCTCTTCCCTCTCTCTCTCTCGCTCTTCCCTCTCTCTCTCTCGCTCTTCCCTCTCTCTCTCGCTCTTCCCTCTCTCTCTCGCTCTTCCCTCTCTCTCTCGCTCTTCCCTCTCTCTCGCTCTTCCCTCTCTCTCGCTCTTCCCTCTCTCTCGCTCTTCCCTCTCTCTCGCCTTTTCCCTCTCTCTCGCCTTTTCCCTCTCTCTCTCTTCCTTTTCCCTCTCTCTCTCTTCCTTTTCCCTCTCTCTCTCTTCCTTTTCCCTCTCTCTCTCTTCCTTTTCCCTCTCGCTCTCTTCCTTTTCCCTCTCTCTCTCTTCCTTTTCCCTCTCTCTCTCTTCCTTTTCCCTCTCGCTCTCTTCCCTCTCTCTCTCTCTCGCTCTTCCCTCTCTCTCTCTCTCTCGCTCTTCCCTCTCTCTCTCTCTCTCTCTCGCTCTTCCCTCTCTCTCTCTCTCTCTCTCGCTCTTCCCTCTCTCTCTCTCTCGCTCTTCCCTCTCTCTCTCTCGCTCTTCCCTCTCTCTCTCTCTCGCTCTTCCCTCTCTCTCTCTCTCGCTCTTCCCTCTCTCTCTCTCTCGCTCTTCCCTCTCTCTCTCTCTCGCTCTTCCCCCTCTCTCTCTCTCGCTCTTCCCTCTCTCTCTCTCTCGCTCTTCCCTCTCTCTCTCTCTCTCGCTCTTCCCTCTCTCTCTCGCTCTTCCCTCTCTCTCTCGCTCTTCCCTCTCTCTCTCGCTCTTCCCTCTCTCTCTCGCTCTTCCCTCTCTCTCTCGCTCTCCCTCTCTCTCTCGCTCTTCCCTCTCTCTCGCTCTTCCCAACTAA
>CM050164.1:75066497-75353997 GCA_027410445.1 Discoglossus pictus | reverse complement strand
TTCTTTGTCTTTGAGTATGAGTGAATAAATTGGAGAACCATATGGGTACAGCTTGGCCCAATTATCTTCCAGTTTTGCTTACAAACAGAAAGTTAAATTAATCTCCTGTTTTCTACAAATTTGGTACTAAAATGTTGTTCTTGTACTAGTGTTTGGCCAATAAAATAAAAATATAAATAGTTCACAACCATATGATTTGTCACTAATGTTCCTGTTTAGCAGACACAATGATTACATTATTTTGTAATCTAGGATAATTCCAATGCCTAGAGTTCATGATGGACTTTTTTGATGGTATAAAATACCTGCTATAATCGTATATATGGCGGAATAATTTATTTTCAAGCAATAAAGTAGAATTTGACAATACTGACAACTCTAAATTGGGGGTACATTTTAATTTCTCCAAGGAGATTTTAATGTCTACTAATTCTAGCTTTTACATACTGTGATCCCACATTGAAGTATTTACAGATAGGCAAAACAAAAAAAAAGTTCTCCATAATACTTTCCACTTTATATGGAATCGGCGAAAAAAAGAAACGAGTGTGATAATGCAAAGACTAAACTGTTGAAGCTATAGTTGTCTTACCCTAAAGCCACGCACAGTAATGCCAATCAAAAATACCTTTTCCTCCTGACAGTTTTATTTTTCTCAGAGAAAGTCTTAACTTTCCATTTAAGTCACAGGTTATGTCCCGAGATATCTGTCTCAATGCACTCCCGTGATTGTTTATGAACTGGTAACACAGGAATTCATCTGTAAAGAACGGTCTTGGGTGGAAAAAGATTTGGACTTGGCTTTCTTGTGAAGCTTATCTAGGGACAGTTTACAATATCTTAAAGAAGAGAAGGAAGTCAACTAGAAATGAGACCATCCAGCATATAAATGAAAACACCTCTACCTGGTTCTGCTGCTATGTTGCTGATTTGCAAGTGTGCCAAGCACATTAGGCTGCAGTCAACCATAGGTTCTTGCACCCTTCTAATGAAAGAACTGGGTACTTCCAATTACAAGGCAAAAACAAAATCAATACTTTCCTCTTCTCGATTTGAAATGTGGGTATTTAGAGAAGCAATACCAGATAAAACAGTCTGCAAGTGAGTGAAATGGAGGCATAAAAGGAATATCATGAGGGGAACAAATATAAACTCCTAAAACCAGTGCAACAAACTGATTCTGGAAGCAAAGGGGACACAGAAATAGGGAAGATTAGATATACATACAATTGAAGGTGAAAGAAACACAAATGTGGGAGCAGGTTGAGAGAGGAGAATGCAAAACGGCATTTAAGGTCCGAGAAGAGAAGCCAAGACATAGGGTATTACAACTATGGTGCCACTACACACAGACAAGCATTAATCATTTTCATTACTTTGAGTTAGATATTGCATTTCTGTATGTTATTTTTATGTAGTGCAGCCAGAGGGCACTGCTCTATTAACAATGAAATGTAAGCATGCTTCATCTGAAAGAGCAGAATTCTTAGCTAATATTTAAGCAGTGCTGCAGCGCCAACGTTTAACCACTGATACCGATTTTAAGTGAATAAATAGTGGCTTGTATAGAGTTAGAAATGTTTGATACTTACCCAGTTACCTTTAAATACATTTTCACCACCTGTACCAATTTTACATTGTAAGCCCTTGTACTGCTACAATCTACATATATTATATATACATACAATTTTCTAATTAAGTCAGGATATTTTAATTTCTCTTTTGGGAATCAATCTGTAAATTACCTGCTACACAAGCAACCTCTGCGTAATCACCGTTCTAAGAACAAGCTGCCGCAACATCTTGCCATGATTAATGTTCACCTGTTTTCCAGAAGACACATTGCGGTGCTGTTAAAATATGGGGTATATATTGGAGAGTTTGAATCGGATTTTCAACTCTGCAGGAAAAGTTGACAACATATATGTGCTGTCTAATCTTTGTATACTGCTGGTATACTATTTCCTTACCAATTATTGGACATTGAACGATAAATATTCTATCATTCAATGTAAAAATGATATTCATACATTACAAAAACTGTGCGTTTTTATTTCACATGAAAATGTAATGATCTGAGCTAAGCATCTCCTCCTTTGATCTTATATTGAATGATTAGACAGTATATTCTTCATGTTCCAGACAAATCCATTCATAAAAATGATTTGATCATACAAACAGATCAATAAAAAGGCAATCTACCGTGCTCATTCCATTTGGGCTCTCCATGTACATTTTAGTCTGCAGCTTGTAAGTAAATTAAATATTAGTTTTTTAATTTGTATGTTAGGAGGTTGCAAGGAACTTTTTTTAAAAAGCGTTTCTTATTTTTTAAGTTTTACTTTGGCCTTTCCAGATGCCTCCTTTCCTGTGAAGGTGAGAAATATATATTTCTTGGAAATGCTTTGTCTTGGACAGTGCTCGCTGGGAGATCGAAGCTGGATCTGTGCCAGCTCCCCTTCCCTGGAAATCCCTGCATATTAAACACTAGAGCTGCTTATCACAAGGTTTTTAATAGGATTTTCATACTGATCCGGCCTATCCATTTATGTACTTCACAGACACTAAATGCTCACACTGAAATAAAACACTACTCGGGAAAAGATGGCGACCATGACCCAGCTACCTGCACTGGCTATAAAACATGAACTAGAACAATTAATGAAGCACTATATATTATTATATTGTGATGCAAAATACTGTAATGAAATATTACTATTATAAAGTATTTAAAAATGAAGGCACATCT
Source organism: Discoglossus pictus (assembly GCA_027410445.1). Classification (NCBI taxonomy): domain Eukaryota; kingdom Metazoa; phylum Chordata; class Amphibia; order Anura; family Alytidae; genus Discoglossus; species Discoglossus pictus. The sequence continues at coordinate 75,351,248 of CM050164.1, read as the reverse complement.
GCTGCCCAAATCATGGGTTAGCAAAGTTGGTCCTCAAGCGTCAAACTCAGGTCAGCATTTACCAGAATGCATGAGTTATTAACTCATTTGTACACTGCAAGAATACCATTCCTTTATTCTGCATCCTTGGACCAATGCCAACTTTTTGCCTAATGTGTGAGGATAGTAATATTTTTATCCTTTACTCTGAAAATAATTAAATATCTCAATTGGTGCAACCTCTGGTTGCCCCAACAGTCATACTTTTTTTTTAAGGGAGGGTTTATAGTTTTCTAGATTGCTCTGGGATGAAATGTAAGCATTGCAAACTTTAAACATGAGTTTCTGCGTGCAAATAGTGATTTGAAGTATACTATTTGAAGTCACAACTTTCCCAAAGTTCAAGTTTTTTCTTTTAATGTTTGTGCAATATTATTTTTGCTTGTGAGATTGCTTTTAAAAGGCATATGACTGAACTAGAGTGCTCATAAACAACTACCATAAACATACAGTGACTCCCCAATTTTATTATTTCTAAGGACATGCAGAAGACACTTTGTTTTATAGATTCATATAGTTTAGCTGAAAAAAAAGAAAGAAAAATAAATACCGTATTGGTCCGAATATAAGCCGCACCTTTTTTCCGATTTTTGAGCTTGCGAGTTAAGGGTGCGGCTTATATTCGCGACCGTCAAAAAATCATTGCCGATTTGCGAACTTTGCTTGTAGCGCGTGCGACTTCTATTCGCGAATGCAAAATTACTGCCGATTTGCGCGATTGCGAGTTAAGGGTGCCGATTTTCGTGCTTTAGACTGTGGTATTAAATAGCGATTTACGGTTTTAGTGATTCTAACATCCTGTAAAGCCTGTAACCTGCAAAAAAGCTACAGTGCTAATTAGAAAGCCTGTTTCTTGCAATGGCTGATCACTTTGAGAGTCTTTTTCTCTCCAATTTTACGGGTGCGGCTTATATTTGAGTACTATCTTTTTTCTATTTTTTCCCCTTGAACTTTACGGGTGCGGCTTAAATGCGGGTGCGGCTTGTATTTGGACCAATACGGTATATGTTAAGTATACCTATGGCCTGCACATATACAAAAAATATATCTGCATACAAACCTTTTCTACATTTATGAAAGCATTTCTTTCATTGAAACTGTACAGCTAGGCAGAATATATAATGTTGTCTTATAAATAATTGAAGATGCTAATCAGTGTTGGAAATGTCCACTTAACCAGGATGAATGGAAATTTAGAGAGAGAAAATCTATATCGCTGGTCCAGGAGCATGCTGGATAATCTGTGCCCTACCTGTACAAGATGAGAACCGTAATAAATGTACCCCAAAACACATATCTGTATGCAGGGCATTGTGTGGCATCAAATTGTGATTGGAATTACCATCAAAGTACTGGTTTAGTTCAGAATATGCTGCCTTTCAGTTCTTACACTGAAATAAAAACACCACCAATTCCCTCAGCATACCCAGGTCCTCCAGTGATCTAGGTTATTGCATAATTACAGTTCTAAGAGCAATCTGCAGTAACATCTTGCCATGATTAACGGTCACCTGTTTTCCAGATGAATTACATATTGCAGTGCTATTAAAATATAAGATATGTATTGGAATGGTTAGATTTTGTTCACGGACGGCAGATAACCATTGTGACCCTTGTCACTCTGGTATCGCAGATGTTTGGGTTGTTGTGTGTGTATTTACTGTACATATATTCACGCTTCCCTGTTCATCCTCTGGTCTTACACATATAACAGGAAGAGGAGGAAAAAACAAGATTTGTGGACTAAATGCATCTTTCTTCTGCTAGCAATCTTATTGATCCCTGACCTGTTTTCAAGTATTTCATAAATTATTGGTCCAGTGTTTCTCCTCTTCTCTCAAAGATTAGAGAAACACATCCTTTAACAGATATATCTGCAGCTCTTATTATTGTCTCTACCTCTTTCTCTCCCTCTCTCTCCCTCTCTCTCCCTCTCTCTCCCTCTCTCTCCCTCTCTCTCCCTCTCGCTCCCGCTCCCTCTCGCTCTCCCTCTCGCTCTCCCTCTCTCTCTCTCTCTCTCTCTCTCTCTCTCTCTCCCTCCCTCCCTCCCTCCCTCCCTCCCTCCCTCCCTCTCTCCCTCCCTCCCTCCCTCCCTCTCTCTCTCCCTCCCTCCCTCCCTCCCTCCCTCTCTCTCTCTCTCTCTCTCTCTCTCTCTCTCTCTCTCTCTCTCTCTCTCTCTCTCTCTCTCTCTCTCTCTCTCTCTCCGTCTCTCTCTCTCTCTCTCCGTCTCTCTCTCTCTCTCTCCGTCTCTCTCTCTCTCCGTCTCTCTCTCTCTCCGTCTCTCTCTCTCTCCGTCTCTCTCTCTCTCTCCGTCTCTCTCTCCCTCTCCGTCTCTCTCTCTCTCCGTCTCTCTCTCTCTCCGTCTCTCTCTCTCTCTCCGTCTCTCTCTCCCTCTCCGTCTCCCTCTCCCTCTCCCTCTCTCTCTCTCTCTCTCTCTCTCTCTCTCTCCCTCTCTCTCTCTCTCTCTCTCTCTCTCCCTCTCTCTCTCCCCTGAAACCAACTGAGCTGTCTGTTACTCAACTTCACCAAGACTTTAAGAAATCCCACACTAGCTTCTACTTCTCAAGTCAGGGTTGAATTCAGGACATACCTTTTTATAAGGAAAGAAATGACTAATTAACAGCTTCAAATATCACCTCATAAATGATTCAAATTATTCAACATGATAATGCATCTTTGGGTATTAACACTTGCACATTTTGCTTTATTTTATTTGCAACTAAAGACCATGGCATTTAGATGTAGCCGTCGTGAAGTTGTTACGGTTTTGCGACACATCATATCTGTTAACAGTGTTAAAGGAAGGCTGAAGTCCCAAAGAATATTTAAAAGAATTGTGGTGGAAAATGTATTTATCTACAGCTTAAAAAAAAAAAAATATATTAAAAAAGATTTCTTTAGAAGTGGCTTCCATTCCTCTTGTCCTGACAGGAAACCTTGGAGAATTCAGCCTTTGCTACACGATTACCAACTTAAGGAATGCTCTGTTGCCTAAGCAAACACCCAGTCAGCCTAACAATCAAGGCTACCGTCTACTTTTTATAGCTCAAAGTGCTAGATACACATTCATCTGAAGCTGTGCCGATTTTAATATTAGTATATTTTTATAAAATTAATATTATTTAAGCACAACAATGTCTAAAATATATACCCATTTAAGTGTGTATAATTAGAGAATGTAGGAGCTCAGCATATCTTCTATTTTAAAGTTAAATCCACCTCTCCATGTTTGCACCTCAAATGCCCAGCTTTTCTAGCAAGGACCCATAATGGAGTATTCACATTCACCTCTTGCCACAAGTATATTCTTGTTTTCTTCTGTTTTCAAGAGAAGAAGTGCACTTGTTTTGTATCTTGTATTGTAGGGAGGTGTGCATGTTTTAAAGTACGGCTATGGTCATATATTTAAAATTATACTATTTTGAAGAACTATATTTGAAAATATGCAAAACATTTTAGTGATGTAGAATAAAGTAATACATCTTCTAGTATGATCTTTTATATGCGTTGGAATCTACCATTTTGCTTTCTTTTGATCCGCTTCCTGAGGTGGGAGGAGACTTTGAATTTTTCAGGAACTTCACAGTGGGACGGCAGCATCTACAACTACTAGTGCATTCATAATATCTAAAGCAATGACAAAAAGAAAATAGCAGATTGGGTCAGCTGGTAAAAGATAATGGATTCCTCCAGTAATGAATAATTGGGTATAAAAGATAAAAATGTAAAACAGTTTATTTTTTACACTATTTTATTAATTTTTTTTGCCTATTAAGTTTTATTATTATAATGACAATATACACAGATTTACCACCGTAAACCTTTAAGTGTATGTGTCTAATTTTAAGAATTCTAGCATTTGGTTCTATGTCCCTTTTAACTTTGAACTAAACGCTCTTACAGCCTGTGGCCTCACAACCTCTTGAATAAGTCTTTATATGTTTGAAACGGTTACCTATAATTGTGCAGCTGCCAGACATGAAAATAAATAATTGTAAACCCCCCAAAATCATCCTTGTATTATGTGACTAGCGAAAGAAAATGACGGCAATTAGATTGTAAGGCAGGTAATGTTGTTTGTGTGCGAAATTAATTTTGTTGGTGTTTTAAGATCCTTCGGCGCTCATTGCGAGATTCTTGGTTGTTTGTGTGCTACGAGCAGCGTTGGTGTTTTTTTTGCTATGGCAATGAATAATTAATAAAATAAGAAATTAATATACTTTACCTATTGTGAAGTAATATATGCAGGAAGCATTGTGTTGAAGAGCTGGCAATCTGTTTTCATGTTGCTACAGCATCAGTGCTGTGGAGCTGCTGTGTAAGCGTCATGAATTTGTGCAGTGTGTAGTGTAATAGTGTGCGTTCGCGAGGCAAATCCGTTAGGGTAGCTGTGTACTTCCGGATTGTATAAGTTAGTGTTCTAAAATGGCGCCTAATGTGTGGCATGCGGCTGTGGCTGATTTTGCGTCCTTGTTTTCGGATGTCGTCCAACTTTTTCAGAAAATCCGTAGGTGTTTGGTGGGTCCTTTAGCCTCGTTTTTGTTTTGATTGGCGGCCATTTTTTCTCTCGCTTAGGTGATTTTCGGGTGTCTAAACTCCGAAATTTGGACTTAAATCGAGGTGTAACTTCACTTACAGAGGTCCTGGTTGCCCCCCCTTGCTTTGGGTAAGCTTTTTATGTGTTTGTTGTGTGTATTTATTGGGTTTCTAAGGTTTTTCGGGTTGCATCCTTGTTTTTGGATCTCGTACGTTTTTTTTGGGAAAATCCATAGGTGTTTGGTGTTTTGTGCCTTTAGAGTGTTGTAGCCTCGTTTTCGTTTTTTTCAACAGCCATTTTTTCTCTCGCTTAGGGGAGTTTCGTGTGTCTAAACTCTTATTTCGAGTTAAATTGAGGTGTAACTTCAGTTTTCGAGGTCCTGCCACCCCTTACTGTAGGTAAGTTTTTTATGTATTTGTTGTGTGTATTTATTGTGTTTTTCATGTTTTCATGTGCGCGGGTTTCGGGCGTTTTTTGCAAGGTCGTAATGGGTCGTAACGCGTCTCGTATTTTTGTTTCGTAAGTCCGTAAATTTTGCGAGGTTCGCAGTTGCTGGCAAGGAGCACCTTTGGCGCTCCATGCCAGCAACTGAGGCCCTCTCTTTGCGAGCCCGCGGCGTTAGCAACATCCCGCATGCTCACAACTATATATGTGATACAATTATACTCACTACGTTCTTACATACAGCTCTAGCGTATTCCTTGTATTGCCGTGATGTGTTCTATGACACAATAAGGCTAAACATTTTTAAAACCAATTATTACTCAAGTATTTTGTGCAGATTATAGAAAATCACTTAACCACCAGCACTTTTTTTTCTCAAGGTTTTAGCATTCATTTCCTGTCCCTTTGGGATTTTGTGGGCTTGATAAACTATTGCAGGACTTAACATACAATAATAGTAATAAATGAGTTAATGTGTTTAGAAGTATGATTACCATGAAAGCAGTGTTTGGAATTTTAATTGGATTTATTCAAGGTTGTGGATATCTTTTCTTGCTAAAAAAGATTATTGGATAGTTAACAAGATTTTACAGTATAATCTGTCTGAAAAATATAAATGAGAGAAAGACTGTTTATTTGCTTCTTGTGGGTGACCACACACCCTCTGCCTAGCTTGGATGTGCTTTGCCTTGACAGTCAAACACATGTCCTTGTCTATATCTTGCACTTTTATTTCTGAGCACTGCTCTCTGCTGTGATTCTTGGCTGACCTTTCTATCCTGTGGTCTTGTTCTGATGTCATTCCCTGTTACTGCTTTACTTCAGCTTTATTGCCTTCCTGAAATCCAATTAAGTAAAAAGCTCTGTATGTTCTCTAAGACCTTACCATCAAGTCTATTCCCATATCACCCACCTCCTGTATTCTGCTGACTCCACAACTTTACACTGTTGCTTTTCCTATTCACTTGTCTTGGGAGTAGCTATACTGTTGTTTTGCAGATTTGGAGATTCATTTTTATGACATTTCATTTGTAGAGAGCACCATTAAAATACATAGAATTAGGGGTAAAATAAACACATGGATAATATTTGTCCATACATTTGAAGACAATATGCCAAAAAACAAGATTGCACATTTTTGCATATACATTGGTACAAGAGGCTAAGAGTGGTAGAGACATAAGGTGAGTGCATGCTTGATGGATAGATGTTATACCATGATGGAGGGAGAGTTGTGAACCAAAATAGATAACCTTATTTGAAATTGTTAGTGCAGTTAAAGGACCACTGCAGTTAAAGGACTCTTATATACTCATTACAAGCATATTAGTGCAATATCTGACCTATGTTTGCCTTCCTTTTTTTTTTACTCATATTGAGCTATAAGAGCTACCATTTTCCCCTCACTGTTTTATGCCTCCATCTTGTTTTGCGAAGTATATGATGTCAGTGGAGGGAAAAGAGCCATTGACAAAGGCTCAACTTAAAACCAGAGGAGCTGTTAGTGTAATTTATCCATCTAGCAGGAAAGCAGCGCTAAATTGAATAAAAAAATAATTTTGCGTACATAATTCTACTCGATAAAGATGGCTGAGTTCAAAATTTTACAGAATACATATACATTATATGTTATACGTATACATTGTGTAAGTATAATTTTTATTCATGTAAGATTTGTGTTCTCTACAGTGCTATTCATTATACTTTAATAGAATGCTAATTTACTGCTGGGGGGGGGGGGGGAATCTCACTGCTGAATGTAAAGGTGTCCCTTTTATTTTGTTAGTGGAACCTGCCAAGCTCTGACATATTAGCATATTCTGTTGCAAAACAAAATAGAGGAATATAACAATGCGAGAGAATGTGAAAGGCATAATAGCAGCTCTTAAACTGAACAATATGAAGGGCAAAATAAAGCCAAAATAATTTCATATTCCACTAAAATGCATAAAAATGTATAGAAGAGATGAATTAGGATCTGAATAGGATGATTCAAAGCAGCTATAACATTCTCAGAATAAAAACGATGTCTTATTGTATGTTTCTTCTTGCGTAGTGCGGTCACACACAAAGGTGTTAGGTGGTGCATAGACTGCAACCAAAGACAAAAAAATGCTTAGGATGGTGTAAGGGCGTTCAGGCCCCATGTGGCGGACCGTTAACCAGAAAGGAGGAGAACTGCTATAGTTTTGTTTTATATAATATTGGCGGATTTGTTTGTACCTGCAGTCAGCTTTAGTTCTCTTTCAGTTTGGATGAAACGCCTTATTATGAAAAAAATGGGAAATACTTATTTGCTGTTATGTTTTAAAAGCACGCCTCTGGTCTATAAAAAGGTTTTTTTTTTGGATGCGATAGCCTATTTAAATGTTTATTATCTATTTATTATCTATGGAACTATTACAAGATGACAGAGTATCTCCTTCACATACATGCTTGAAGTCTACCTTTTTAAATGCTTTTAACCTATTAAATTATGTAGCAGCTGTTATGTGACCTTGTTACATGGTAGAGATTTCACTTTTCCATTATAGAAATATAGCCTTCCGAAACAATAACAAAAAAACACACACTTCTTACAAGACCACTGAAGTCACAAATTTATACTTGTTTTTTTCAGTTGTTTTAAATGGATACAGAACTTTATTTACATAATATAAAAAAAGGTGACTAAGGTAGCATATATCCATGACTGACACCCAATTGAGGGATAATAATCAAGCCTAGTAAGGCAGTACAAAAGGGTCTAACTTAATAGCCCTTATTACTTGGTCAGTTCTGAATAGGCCCCAGTAGGGGTTGTTTTTGAGGCTAAAAACATCCTTTGTTTTTAGTAGTATTCATGTTTGTTTTTTAATATTTTAATAGCCACTTTTTTTCAGGCATCTAGGATTAAGATTTCACTGGCCACTCTATTGTCTTCCCAATTTGAGTAATATCATAGGAACACTAGCCAAATTGTGGGGCAGATAGAGGGCCCTCATATAGGAGGTCCTGACAGGGACACAAGGCTGTTTAGAGTGAGTTCCCCTATTATCTGTCTCTCATTTAATGTTCTGATGGTTGGTGTCCATCAAAAACAAAATTATGTTTTTCCAAGTCATTTTCTGGTACAATAAGGATACAGTGATTCATTTGGATGTGGCATCGGATACCATGTAAATATTTGTTTCTGATTTAGCCTGGTAATCTGTGGCAGTTTGCAACGTAGTCACCTTTTTTATATTATGTACATAAAGTTCTCCATCCATTTTATTTGGTCATTCAATATTAGTGCAAAGCACTGGAACTGTAGTAGGACATTGATCGCTATATACAATTTTTATTTTTTTAACCTGACTTGATAATGAACAAAGTGTTTTTAGAAAGTGATAAAACATTTACTTTATCAACTATTGGATGCTAAATGTGGCAGCTAAAACTCAAAATCAACAGGACTAATGCAAAGCTCACACCCTCCTGTGAAAGTACCAGAATCGGCTTGGAAATTGGATTAATGATTGGACCTAAAACCTAAAGATGTAAAGATCGTATTTGTATTTTGCTTTCTCCAAACATTTTACCCATTGTCAAGTCTCCTAATTCAGAAGACCATATATAGAGAAAACGTTGACCACAGAGGTCCTTTGAGGCTATTTAATCGTGATGTGGGCAGTCGCACTGAAATGACATTTCAGTTGTAAACAATTGGTGGTAACATTGGCAGGTACGTAATGTTCCCGCTCCCCTATTGCGCAAGTATTGTAGGAATGATGTGGGCAGGTGGTGGTGCTCTGCCCTGCATGGGACATACGGCTTACAAGGGCCGTGCACTGCTCTTACTGCTGATTGGGGATTATGTATTTTGCTTGCAAAGCGTTTTGCAGCTGATGAAAGGCTCCTTGCTGAGGTTTGAGACTTCTGTTGTGATGGGATCATGTGGTTACTGAGATGCCTGTATTACTTTTCCATGTGTGTTTGCTGTGCTGTATTCCCCAATGAGGAGTGTGCAGCAGGAGCCTGTTACCATGGTGATATTCGCCTGGCTCTGAGGAAGATCATTGCGGCCTTATGTAATGATAGAGGCCAGTGTTCACCAGCCTGGGTTCAGTGTAGGGCACACACCGCTTTGATTGACTTATCTCTGAAGCCTTTGGTGTGAATATACAATAAAGCACGAGCATGATGGAAGTCTTAAGAATGTTCATAATTAAACTGCAGCCTGATCTGTAAAAATACACATAACAAAATGTGTACATGAAGACACCTATGATGGAAAATGCTGTGGTTGTGTATCTCTACAAGAGCGATTGTAACGCATAGTTTTTATTTAAAGAGCAGTACTGAAATAAAGATAATACATACATATGTGCATATATGTGTTTGAGTGTGTGTGTGTGTGTATATATATATATATATATATATATATATATATATATATATAATCTCATTTAAATGTAGGGAATGTATTTTTTTAATAACATCAATAAAAACATATAAAAGCGCCCCAAAATAGTGACGTAAAAGTATGGAGACGGAGCCACTAAATAGATAAATTGAGAAAAAGTCTTTGTAAGTCTTCAGATAACATTAGTCTATGAATAATTCCTTCTAAATTGATGGGAGTCAATAGTAATATATATATATATATATATATATATATATATATATATATATATATATATATATATCAGGTAAGTACTTAAATATGCAGGGGTGAGGTATATACCTTGCTAGCCATTGTTATATTTATAAAAGCAATCATAAATAAACAAATAAGTGATAGGAGTTTAACTCCCAACTCAGTGGTTCCAAATTCCATAAATTATGTGGAGCTCCAAGCTTAAGTGAACGTATAAATAAGAAAAAAAGGGGGAAGCAGGATGCCAAAATTGGTGCCTTTATATTGTAATATTGTTAGGAGACACTTACATGTCTTCTAACAGACAGTCCATTCATTGACATATACATAGTAATTGCTGGAAAATATATTATCCTACAGTGCCCATAACAGAATATATCATACTATGTGTTCTTATACCTCTCCCACCAAATAATCCTGACAAAAAGTATCCAGATTTTATTAAAAAGTCTGATTTAGATATAGTTAAATTACACTAACCAAAATGTTTATTTGATTTGCTATTGACAGTGTTTTTTATCTGATAGATTTAGAGTTAAATAATACTTTTACAATTTGCTATTGTAATGTTTTTGTACAGTTTTATTCAGCAGGGAAGTTTATTTTTTTGTAACTTTGGAAAACATGCATTTTACCAAGACTTAAAATAATTTGTTGAAGTGACACTGCCTTCCACACACTTGAACAAATTACTATAGTAACTTGATTCCACAATAATGGGAAACAAAGGAGAAAGTCTGAAAATCAATTGAAATAGAAAAGTAAGATACAAAACAGGAGCATATTGCATAACTTTGTTTTAATTGTTGGAGTCTGACAACACATATTTTAATACTTCTAAAGTCATTCAAAGTGAATTTATATGACAAAATAAAAACACTGACTAATTAAATAACCTTGTATTGTGATTTGTATCCATAACTGTAACATAAAGAGTACTTTAGCTCAATGTAAGTGCTCTTCATGGTGTGAATGAGCACAAGATTGCATGTTAAATTGATCTGTTTTTTAATTACAATAATAACAGATACAAAATGTGGAGGTTTAAGTCTCTGTTAACATACAAAGTGTATCCTGCCTATGGACTGTTGCATGAGTGATAAGATACCCAACTCCTATGTGTGATTTGGGGGAGGCGATTGATAGCAGCTTAAACAGCAGTGAGCAGCTAACCCATAGCTGACCTCTTTAGGTGAGTACCGCATTCCATACCTGCACAGATAATTTGTTGAGGGTTATTTTTTTTTCTTTTGACCTCTACACGGACAGTGCCGGAATGGAGCATAGAGCACTGGTCTGCATTGTTCAAATTCCAAAGAGGCAAGAGAGCAGAAACTTGAATTTTCTGCCATAAGAAATTACAATTGCAAGGTCAGTTCCCTTCAAACTGGAAATGTATGCAGTCTTACCATTGACTTGAATGTAACACACACCCCCTGCAACCAAATTGACTGCAGTAATGCAAGCATAAATGGTCAGTCTATATTACACATGTAAACACAGATTTTATTAGATTTCTCAGTGAAAAATGCATATTTCTAAAATTCTAAAAGTTTTTCAATGTGCTTTTAGGAGAGCTTTACTGTGACATGGTCCACATTATACTGAATTAAGTGGCCCTTTTAAAATATTTCCTGTTGAAGGCATGAAGGTTTAAATAGTTATATAACTTTTCATAATAAAATGTTCAAGGTATGAACAAATTGTTTGAAACAATTGGGTGAAAAAGTAATACGTTTTTAATTATTTTTAGGACATGAACATTAAAGAAAAACAAAAATAGCTGCAGAGCAAAGTGTTTGCTCATTATCTAACTAGGTTGGGCATTAAGAGATAGGATAATCAATTAATATCTCTGAAAAATTAAAACTTCCTCTCCCGTGGTCTCACAGGATGAAGTTGCATCCCATGTCACTTCTATAATAAAAAATAGTCTATGTTGCATTAAAAAAAGCAAATAAACATGTAATCTGTGCTCTTTTAACAGTGCAATATTAATTTTTGATGTTTAATATTCTGGCCAGCAGAACTGGAAATGTTGGTTTGTTGCCCAGTCTCTGTTTGAACCTGGAAAAGCTCTTTACTTCACCGTACAGAAAGCCCTGAAGGATTTATCCATAGAATTCAGCAGCCATTAGAGCAGGGCCATGCTGTGAGAGTATGCAGCAGGTATTTTTTTGACATTCATGAACTAAAAAAATGTTGTCCTATTTTAACAGTGAAGTTGTACATTTTGTACTTTCTTATAAAGGCAATTCTACATCACAGGTACAAAATAATTGTGAATTTATTTTTATGCGTAAATTACTAAACTAATAATATTTAAAATTATATCTGTATACCAATAACTGAAGATTGCAGTATAATTTTATTTACCGTAGTTATGCTATAGATACACATTATAATTACACTTTATTGTAAAGGGACAAATTGCTTTATAAGATCATGTCCAGTTGGTATAGATAACAGTAATAAGATAATTAAGTATTTGTGGCTATTATTATTTATACAACAGGCCATGCATGCTCTTCTGCTTTATTACCCTCCACTGTGAGAGTTAATTGCTCTAGATCAGTGGTTCCCAAACCCCTCCTCCACACCCACTAAATAGGCCATGATGTAGGTAAAACACTGTGTGAATACACGGATGAAGCAATTTGAGGCTCCACCACCTGTTGAATACTAGTTACCTCACCTTTTTCACACAGTGTTTCACCTAAACCATGGCCTTGAGGATAGGTTTGGGAACCACTGCTCTAGATAAGGAGAGAGGGAGGTCCTGTATAGTTTTTGCTTAGAATTTCCAACCTTCAAGCTCAATTATCTAACATATCCACTCAAATTTTTTAACAAGTGATTGTGATTCTGATAACGTATTATGTATTTGGGCATGTGGGGTAAAGATTAAGGAATGATTAGCCTCTGTTAATTTAGTATAAAGGATTTTACATTCCTGCGCCAGGATACCCTACAGCCAACATCCGTGTTGATTTTCACTTCACGAAACGGTGACCGTTTTTTACTTCAGAGTTTTTCCAAGGCAGTTGTTTAGTGAATGAATGTAGTAGAGTTGTGTGAATCTGATATATTAAATCAATTAAAGAGAAGTGTCTCTGATATTTTTAGTCAGATTTCTGCTAAATGCATCTTCTGCTTTCTGGTATTGTACAAAATTAGTATTTTACGAATCTGCCACTGGTTTTATGAAGTGAGAAATAATGGTCTAAGATATTGTTCCAGCAGTTTGTGAGCATAACCCTGGCACACAAGCATAAATACAAAAAAACAACAACACTGGAATATGTATTCACATGTATGAGTTCATGCAGCAATACATTATTAAAAAAGTGAATGGATATACAGATATATAGAAAAATTATTTTATTTTACTTTCCTATTTGTTAGAAGGCAATGTAAAAATATTGTCAGGAAAGGTCATATTGATTTCCTTAGATAAAAATAGATTGTGCTCTGTATTCACTCAAACAATGGTTTGTAGGTCACATTTAAAGCTGCAATAGCTCTCTATTAAGCTGCATTATTATTATTATTATTATTATTATTATTAACCTTTATTTTCAATGCGCTGAAATATTCTGTAGCGTTAAACAGGGTGGATACAAGTCAAAAACAAACGTAACAAATTACGAAAGAATGGAGGGCCCTGTTGTTGAGTTTAAAGTCAATCAAACAAAGTGCTTTCTCTAAAGCACCCAACACGGCTGAAAACTCACAAACTTACAGTCTAAGGGTATGGGGGAGGTATAGAAAGGTGAGCCACAAAATATTGCATACATTTTGTCTGAAGGTGATAAGCTTATTTAAATAGATTAGCTTTTAGTGAGGTTTTGAACGATTTGAGGGATTGTTGGTTAGTCTAGTGAAGCAAGGAGTTCAAGAGAATAGGGGCAGCATAGGAAAAGTCCTGAAGGCTGAAATGATAGGAGGTGATGAGAGGTGGAATTTGCCATTTTCACAGGTTATGATTCACTCAGTCATGTCCCATTTTGAATAACCTTATTTAGCCATCTCACAATACCATTGCACTAATCAGTCATGATAAAACTGGGAGACTCTTCTAACTCACATTGCTTGCCTTATCCTGTAGATTAGTTAAAACATACAAAGCTGAGAACATTACAACTCCTATATCTAGTCCTCATCTCTAAATATTGTCCAGTTCAATAGTCTTCTCTGTCATATTAGACCTTTGTACGTATATGTAAGCATTACAGATTGGATGCCATTGTGCAGTGTCATGGCATTTGTAATCATTTAAATAATATGTTATTAATATTTTTACTTTACTTTTTTTTTATCCTTTTGATAACCTTATAAGGAGACCCCTTTTGCTTTAATACAGTGCATGCACCATTTCTACATTTTCAAGTGTAAAGATCGAAACTGCACTCCCAACAAGGTTAAAAAGAGGCTGTGAAATAATACAGAAAGTGTGCTAGATAAGTGAAACCTAGATGTGATATAAGATAAGAACTAAAAGGCACAGCTAGTCTGTCAATTCCGTCTAAATAAATCTTGGCTTGACTAATCCTCAGTATGGTCTTATGCTTATCCATCCGTTTTATTGGTTGTGATATGTTTAGTATTAAGTAGATAATTTAGACAGGGTAGATGGATCCATTGCTTTTCTGTTATAAGATCTGGTTCTATCATACATAATCTGTCACAGACCCTCTCGTGTTCTTCCCAACATTAGAAATCTGTAAAAGAACATTACTTTTCTGTGATTGTTTTCAAGATAACATCTAATGTAGTTATTTTTAAGCACCAGTGGCCTTTACAATATAATAGGTTTATCACTGAAATTGCCAGCTATTGTGTTAAATGGAAAATACAGGGTTAACATCAAGTTGCTCTATAATTCTTTTCAGTGTCTTCTAGTTCAGTTCAGGATGTAAGTCACAAAGTGTAACGCTGCAGTGTTGTGTCTTGCAACTGTGAAGGACAAAGGATAGCGCTCCAGTCTTTAAGGACCATGGATAGCTCCAGTAACGGTAATGCTTGTATCTTCTAAAGAGTCTGAAACTCTGGCTGGACCAAAGATGTCTGGAAAGGTGCCAGAGAGTGAGACAGAGAATCATTGTCAGTCTGTGCTAGTAATACCAGGCAGTCCAGTCCAGTCCCTGCCGTGACATTAAGTGAAATCTTATACTATTAGTCCTAATTTCACATCCATCATATAGTGTTGAGCCTTCCCCATCCTCCCTGAGTTCCCCGCCCATACACACACTTACAGGCATCCCCAAGGGAGCCCCCTATGCCGGTAATTGACCGGCTCCTGGGCCATCTACCCCCTCCCTCTTTCTGACATACAGGCTCATCTCTTAGATGTAGCAGCAAACAAACTGACAGGGACTGCTCTCTCCTTTCTCTCCGATTTCCTATTTGGATTTGTTGTGTTTGCTTGGGAGTGAAGGTACTAGCAGAAGCTTCAAGGAAGAGATTGAATGGATTGCATGGGAGGAGTTTTCATCCTTTATACACTGCACAGCAATTGATGGAGTGGCTGCAGGACCAGGGTGAGTGAGGTCCCTGAACCATGACACACAGCAGCGTCACTCTTCTCTGACATGTCCTCAGGTTCCCTCTCCACAGACCCAGATCTTTCTTTTTATAGCAAGTTTGCTGTGTGGGCTGATTTCCACCCAAGCTATTTCTACCTTTTAATTGTATTATTGCTTTGATGGCTGCATGCTTGAAGTTGCCTCAAGTGACATTTCTCCTGTTTACATCATGTATTATATGGAAGAGAGAGTGTTTGCACACAAGACCCAGTCACATTGATGGCTGATGTAGTGAGTGAGGCCATATAACACACCTTAATTTCTCCTATATTGTCTGGAGCTGCATTCAATGACACATTGCACTCCAGATACCAAGCAGTGTTTGTTGCACTCTCTAAAGGCAGCACAGGGCCTGCAGTGCATTATGATAAAGATGTCTGCAGCATCCGTGGTATTGTACACTTCTCTGAGGCCTGGTTCAGCTGTACAAAATAAGACAAAATAACAAGAAAAATATTTTACTATGTAATATTTAAATCCTAAAAGAATGGATTGATTCATTAAAGTTATTTACTTGCATACCCCTTCTACCTATTTCATATTAGGTTTAATATTAGATAAAAACATACAGAACAATGACTGTTCTAATTTGCATATTTGATCTTATTATCTTACACTATAAACTTGAATCTATTGAAAAAAAAAGGTAGGGGACAAGTAAAACAAAAATTAGGTAAGGAATTATTTTCTAGTTTATAATGTCATTAATTTCTTGACTAGTAACAGCCCTTCCTTCTGATTTGAACTAGATAATAGTGCAATGTTTTTACAAACTTTTAAATAAATAATCACAGCATTTAATTTTTAATGGTTTTATTCAATTTTGCTTTAATATCAGCAGAAATTAATCTTTATTACTTATAGGATCAGAAAGCTGGGAGGAACCATAGATTCTTAAAGATCATTCTACAATTATCTACATAAATTGGCGGCCATGTAGCATATTTGACAACAGAACTAAATACAAGAGTATGCCCCAGTATGATAACCCTCCCTCTCAAGCTACAGGCAGTCTATCAGTCAAAGAACCCCCAATGACACAAGTTAGATCAATATAAGATTTTCTTTAAGATGCTTTTATACTCCTTGCTTACATAGCTGCTTATACAAAGTGTTTCCTAAACTACAGTGGTCCGTGAAGTTTGAGTGTCCATTTAAATTGTTCATTACATCAAATCCAACTTTAGTGGAATATACATTTAAAATAATATTGTAAACATGACAATAGTTTTTTGGGATGTGAAGGGAGTTGTCCGTAGTGTATAATAAGCATTACATTGTTTTCTCCTCCTGTTACATGTTAGAGAGGCAGGAAGCCTTTTGAATATATGGATCATAACAATATTGTGATATTGAATGTAGAAGTTGACTAGAAAACACAGATAACAGGCACAGTGTGAGTACTTTTTAAACTTCATAATGTTTCTTTTTATTCGCTAGTCGAGCAAAGTACATTTGCTTGTTTGTTTTCCCCTAGCCTGATTAGTAATCCAGAAGGGACTGGTCTCCATTTACTTACAGTAGCCCCGGTGATGTGGTGCTTATAATATGATTAAATGGAAGTGAAACTCTAAAAAAAGATCACCCTTCCAGGTAGCTAATTATATTAGGAAAAACACTCTGCTGCCAGTAAGGCAAACGTGAATATTTTAACTATAAACTGAAGGCTTTATTTATTTATTTATTTTCTAAAAATGTTTTGCACACTATCAGTTCATGTTGTGTAATAGAGTATGCTAGAGATGTGTGATCATTTAATTCTAATATTATCAGTTTGATTGTTTTCACTGCAAATAAAATGTGGGTTTGAGGAAAAAAACAACTATACTTTTAAATTTTGTTGCAAACAGGAAGCCTGATAATAAACATCAGATGTCAGATAAAACTTTGGCTTAATAAAACCCCAAGACTTCATTAGCCATGTCCCAGACATTTGGGAATTCCTGTACTCTGGTCCTGACAATTCTGCTGGAAGGCTGTTCTCGTTATCATTTTGTAAACCAATACTTGTGCACAATATCCCTAAAAGTTCACCCTTCAAGTTTAAATCATGATCTCTTGTTCCCCTATTCCTCCTTTTTCCTCCTGCATTTTATTAGTACTCAAGCACATGTGTGATATTTTAGTGTCTGTGCTTTTTGGTTGTGGTGTTTATATCTTATTAATTGTGGTTTTGCTTTTTTTGCATTAACAGTGCTTGTATCCATTAGGGACAATTTGCACTCACGTCCTGCGTCGTTCTATTGCAGTTTCCCTGTTTATTGTGGCAAATAAAATGAAAGCCTGAGAGATTTTATATATTTTTCTCTTAGGGTTTAAAGGCATATCTAAGTTCATGGATGTATGAATGCATCTGATAGAGGGGAATCAGTATTGTATAGAAACATTTTTTTGTATGAAAAAATACCCAAATAAACATTAACAAACTCACCCTGATGTTCAATAAATCAATTTAGTTTGCAAGCAGCTGCTTTTGTGAGTTAACACTCCTAACAATCCCTGCTAAAATTTGCATAATATTCATAATTAGTTTTGGCCAATCACAGGCAGCTAATACATTTCAACACAATGTAACAATCAGTGGTGGCAGTTTGTGCAGGAAGGAATCATGGGATGTGTAGTCCCTCTTGCAGAAGGAAGCAGGAAGAGTCAGACACTGATCTGTAGATCTCTGCATTGTGCTGCTGTTGGCTTGAAGGTTAGTAAAGGGTTCAAATCCATACCCAAATGCAGTGTTTCTATTGGGAGGTACATTGTGCCTATGTAAGCAGCTCGGGTGTATGTAAAACAAGTGTTATTTTTAAATAAATTAATCTGTATGTGTATAGAATGACTCCATGTAATGCGTGTGTCTGATATAAGCAGCATGTGTTAGATTTAAAAAAGGAGCTTATATATGCCTTTAAAGCCTGGCTTGCCCAATCCCATGGCTCCAAAAATCTTAATTCTCGCTCTGAATTTTTTTAACCGCCCTGGCGGTCTGGCCGTTAGTGTCCCTGAGTGTTAAAGCGGTACACTTGGGGATGCTGACATGGCCAGACCACCTTTTTCTGCCACCCCTGCATCGCCTACGCACCCAGGAAAGGGAACCCCGATGACAGATGCGTGTGATCCCGAGCGTGGCTCGGGGTTGCCACTTTAGGTAATGAAAATGTACCTCCAGCCACGCTCAGGATTACCGCTAAGGCGTTTAAGGGGACATGAAGCACAATTCTTTTTTTTTTAATGTATTTAAAAGAGCATGTTTTATACATTACCAGAATTGTGTTTTGCATGAAAAACATTAAGTGAAACCTGTATAAAACCTTACAAGTGCCTGTATATTCCATTGGCAGACAAATATGGCAGACAAATATGACTCCTACCTGGACGTTACCTCTCATTAGCTAACAGAAAAGAACTGATTAAAAAGTTTAACTGATCTGCTTTGAGAGCGTAAATTTGAAAAAAAAATAGATCACATACTGTGTTAATGTCCCTTTAATAAACATGTCTGTATATGTACTCCATTCACTGTTTCCAAAAAGAGAATACATTGGCTAGCTCCTGGGTTTGTTGAGCCTCACATTGGTTAAATAAAAAATGTTGGACATCAGGCTCCTGAGATTTTCCACTTTTTTCCTCTTCAACAATTGGTACATTTTAAAAAGGCTCAACTAAATTGCAGTAACTGATTTTCTCGTCTTTGGTAGAAACAGATGAGACGCCATAAATAGAAAACTTGTGGGCTATATGAAAGCAAACGTTAGTTCTCTTGGATTGCATTGTAATTGGAGTCAGTGAGACACAGTGCATACATCATGCACAAGGACAAAAAAGGAAATAGTGCTGATTTCAATGAAACCGTGTGCACTGATTGGCTGGAAGGAAGTTGGTAAACAGGCCAGGAATTGTCTTTATAAAAATGATAATGGCACATCATGAGTCGTCGATAAGCAGAGCAGAAGTCTGAATTTCACAGTCTTGGTTTATGAGTCAGTTGCTGCTCATCAGTATGTGATGACATTAGCTAATGTGGTGAATTTGAGTTAACATGTTTTGTCCTTAACCATTTACTGCTGCCAGGACTGAGCTGCATGCAATTTGTCGAAGCCACTTGGCAGTAAAATAGTTCACTGAAAAGGGATGTAATCTATCACTTATTTGTGACTGAAGGATATCCATAAAATACTGCTGGTATTAGAAATAACAATTCTACTACATAAGCCTATATCAAATAGTAAAGCTCCAGGATACTTTGGCATGACATAAGACACTCAGTTGAAAGGGTTAACCAAGCAGCCATATGCCTCCTGAGAATACGTTTAAAATAATTACAGTCCTCCCACGGTTTAGCACGCAAACGCAAGATCTCATTCTGCTCATCTTTCCCTAACCACCTTCATTAACCTCTTCTTCACTGAACTACATTGTGTAACTCCAAAGGCTTTGAATATAATGTGAGATTGTCACCTCAATTAAATCTGTCAGTAGACACTGCTTGAAAAGTATGGCGGGGTAGATTCTCTCAGCACATGAAGTGCAAATGCTGAGCAGGCTCATTAAATCTGGAACACAGGGTTTTTCAACAAGGGATCCTGAATCATCTAGAACCATCAAAGGTTCCTCACAATTTTCAGTGCTTTTGACAATAACAAAAAAAATATATATATTTTTTTTAAATAAAAGTAATTGTTCCAAGACAATGCTTTTTAGGTGAGACGAGCAAGGAAAGATTGCTAGGTTTCCTGTATCACATATATAGTTGTGAGCAAGCGGGCTGTTGCAAAATTTACGTAGTTACGAAAGGATAATATAACACACTTAGCCTGTGCACATGAAAAACACAATAAATACACACAACAAATACATAAAAAGCTTACCTACAGCAAGGGGGGGGCACCCAGGACCTCGAAAGCTGAAGTTAAACCTCAATTTAACCCAAATAAAAGAGTTTAGACACTCAAAAATCCCCTAAGAGAGTGAAAAAATGGCCCCCTGAAGAAAACGAGGCTACAGCAGTCTAAAGACGCAAAACACCACCAAACACCTATGGATTTGCCGAAAAACACCTACGAGATTAGAAAACAAGGACGCAACCCGCGCAACCCCAAAAACATTACAAGCACAATAAATACACACAACAAACACATAAAAAGGTTACCCACAGCAAGGTGGTGCACCCAGGACCTCTGCAAGTAAAGTTACACCTCAATTTAACTCCAAATTTCAGAGTTTACACACCCGAAAATCACCTAAGCGAGAGAAAAAATGGCTGCCGAACAAAACGAAAACGAGGCTAAAGGACCCTAAACACGCAAAACAACACCAAACAGCTACGGATATTCTGAAAAAGTCGGACGACATCCGAAAGGAAGGACGCTAAATCAGCCACAGCCGCATACCACACATTAGCACATATATATATATATATATATATATATATATATATATATATATATATATATACACTAGCGACTTGCCCGTCAAAAATGACGGCAATAAAAACTGAAGCCTGTTTGCCACACAATGTAAGCCTCTTCCCCCTCTACTTTACTGGCCTTGTGATGAGCGCCTTTGGCGCTCATCACAGGCCTTGCAATGAGCCCCTTTGGAGCTTATTGCGAGTCTCTCCCTCTGTCTACTTCCTCCCTCGTGTCTTATTTCCCCCCTCCTCTCCTTCCCTTGTGTCTCCTTCCGCCTCGTCTACCTCCCTTGTATCTCCTGCCCCCCTGTGTTTTTACCTCCCTCTCCCTCCCGTGTCTCTAAACCCCTCCCCTGTGTCTTTCCCCCTTCTCCCTCCCATGCATCTCCCCCCCCCCCCCCTGTGTCTCCCCCAACCCTCCCCTGTGTCTGTTCCTCCCTGGCCTGTGTCTCTTTCCCCCTCCCCCTGTGTCTGTTCCGGCCTTCCTTGTGTCTCCATTTCCCTTCCTTGTGTATCTTCCCCCCTGCACTCTCTCCCCTGTGTCTCTTCCCCCTCCTCTCACTCCCCTGTGTCTCTTCCCCCTCCTCTTTCTGTGCCTCTTCCCCCTCCTCTTTCTGTGCCTCTTCCTCCCTGTCTCTTCCCCCTCACCCTCTGTGTCTCTCCCCACTCTGTGTCTTCCACCCCTCTCACTCTGTGCCTCTTCCCCCGCCTCTCTCTGTGTGTCTCGCCACTGTGTCTCTGTGCCTCTTCCCCCCTTTCCCTCTGTGTCTCTTCCTCCCTCACCCTCTGTATCTCTCCCCCCTGTGCCTCTTCCCCCCTCTCCCTCTGTGCCTCTTCCGCCCCCTCTCCCTCTGTGCCTGTTCCCCCCTGGCCTGTTTCTCTTTCCCCCTTCCCCCTGTGTCTGTTCCCCTCTTCCCCCCCCATTTCCCTCCCATGTGTATCTTCCCCCTGTTCTCCCTCCCGTGTGTCTTTTCCCCCTGTTCTCCCTCCCCTGTGTCTCTTTCCCACCTATCCCTCTGTGTCTCTTCCCCACTCCCTCTGTGTCTCTTCCCCACTCTCCCTCTGTGTCTCTTCCCCACTCTCCCTCTGTGTCTCTTCCCCACTCTCCCTCTGTGTCTCTTCCCCACTCTCCCTCTGTGTCTCTTCCCCACTCTCCCTCTGTGTCTCTTCCCCACTCTCCCTCTGTGTCTCTTCCCCACTCTCCCTCTGTGTCTCTTCCCCACTCTCCCTCTGTGTCTCTTCCCCACTCTCCCTCTGTGTCTCTTCCCCACTCTCCCTCTGTGTCTCTTCCCCACTCTCCCTCTGTGTCTCTTCCCCACTCTCCCTCTGTGTCTCTTCCCCACTCTCCCTCTGTGTCTCTTCCCCACTCTCTCTCTGTGCCTCTTCCCCACTCTCTCTCTGTGCCTCTTCCCCACTCTCCCTCTGTGCCTCCCCCCCCCTCTTCCCCACTCTCCCTCTTCCCCACTCTCCCTCTTCCCCACTCTCCCTCTTCCCCACTCTCCCTCTTCCCCACTCTCCCTCTTCCCCACTCTCCCTCTTCCCCACTCTCCCTCTTCCCCACTCTCCCTCTGTGCCTCTCCCCCCCTCTTCCCCACTCACCCATCTGCTCGCGGCTCGCGCCGCGCTCTGCGCAAGCGCGGCTATTGCTGCGCTCTGGGCAAGCGCGGCTACTGACGCGCTCTGCGCAAGCGCGGCTACTGCTGCGCAATGCGCAGTTTATCATTGTCAAACTGCGATTCGTCGCAAGCGTGACGACGAATCGCAAGTTAGACAATTATAATATGTGATATATAATTTTTTTTTTTTTTTAGAAGTTATGTAAACACTCTTCAGTAGTCTATTGCTTTAAGATGTATGGCAGACACATAGTGTCTCTGCCTTTGGTGTGCTACGTGGGTTTTGCAGTGAGGCATCCCTAGGGTAACAGATAGTGAGATCCCAATGTTTTTTTTTTTTTTGTTCGGTTAAGATTTATGCAACAATATAATCTAAAAACATATGTGAAAGCATATCCTACTCTTTTTTAATTCTTGCCTGTTTATGTGCCTTTGAAAAAACTACTCCCATATCGGTTTCAATAAGAGTAAAAGAAATAAACTTAAATGGCAGATTTGGGACTGTTTTCTTGACAAAATGAAGTCCATTTATAACACTTTCCTTATTGGGGCGCTCCTTACACATCCAAATCCACTGTTGAATGTATGTTTTTGTATTTATTTTTTTCTGTCATATTCTTCCTTGTGTTTCCTTACTGTATTATTGGATTTGGGGATTTTGGCAGTCAATAAATAATAAAACTACCTCCACTATTTAGCCTGCCATCCAATTAGAAATAAAGTATCATGGACAAATTATTAAGGTCATGTCATATAGCATATAAAACATACATGTTATGCAGATTTTTCTGTATCTTCTTGCTCTCCCGACTATGGCTATAACATGTTCTGTCCCCAAGACTGTATGTGTGCTTTAAGATCTAGTATATTTAATAGATTTTATCCCTCATCTCACACCCACACTATCGCAGAATGTCTTACCTGCCAACTAGTTCCAGAATATTCAACAGTAGTAAAAGAATACAACACCCATTGTTTTTAATTGCAGCTGGAACTTTTGCGAATTTCAGGCGCCGTGTGACATTTTAGCAGTGCTGCCAACCAGACTAATGCATTATTTACCTTTTAGTTGTGTGAATTACCATCATTTTTTGCAAACTCCTATTGTATCATCAGTACAAGTAATATTTGGAAAGTAATTGATTTAATAATTCTTCTGTCAGATTTCAGTCTTAACTTGGCTGCAGTTGATGCCCTGAGTACACGTTGGTTCTGTTGTTAATTGTGCCATAGCAGGATTCGGCACAGTTTGTTGTCAGGAGATAAGGCCATGTTTACATTTTGATGCCCATTTCTTTTCCTATCATAAATCCTGTCCTGATAGTGACTCTCGATTTGTCAGTCCATAATGCTCCTTCCTGTAAAGATTATGATTCTTCTCCAAGTGCTGTAAGAATCACAGGTGGTCCCCTGGATAAAGACAAGATATGTTCCTGAGAATGTCTTTAAACCGGATCTGGATGTAACTCTGATCCCTGAGGAGTAATAATATTAATATAAATGTGGTAGTAATAATAGTGTAATAATAATTTATAAAAATACCCCTGTACTGTAATTATAGGATACAGAAATGATTGTGCTTTATTTTAATTAAAACAAACAGAACATCAAAACAAACTCATACAAAAAAACCTTGTGAGCCCCTTCTTAAAGGGATATAAAAGTTTCATGCATTAATACATTTCTGCACTCTGTAGGCAAAAAGCAACTCATTTGTATGCAGCACATTTCATAAAACATTTTATTTTTGTTAATATCTAAAAATTCCTCTAATGATTATGTTGACACCTCCAGGGGGTCTCTACACAGGCATCTGTTCCTCCTCAATCAGCATGCAGCACCAGGGGAGCAATATTCAGCCACTATTTACCTGCTGTTGCTTGCTCAGCCAATCTCCTTGCAACTTCCTGTCAGCAGAAATACATAACATGTCAGTGATACACTACATATCCCAGGCTGCTTTGCACCAAACAGAAACCCATAGTTAACTCCAAAAGTTTTAGCTAACCTGATTGGCCAAAATGAATCATTTTACATTTGTTGCTAATTTAGCCTGGGTTTGGAGGGTGTTAACCCTGATGTTCAACTACCAGAAATTACAAGAGATTTTGCTGGCTTCAATGTAAGTGTTTAGATGCTTTTTTTGGAAATTTTTAAGGCAAAAATGTTTGCATACACTACTAATTCTCCTCTATCAGATGCATTAATAATCCAGGAAACTTAAGTATGCCTTAAAGTACAGGTCGTCTGTTAACCCGGGACCACCTGTATAGGATAAGAGACTTTAGTCTAACTTCAATAAAATGTTGCAGTGGGGCTTTTCTATGATTAAAATGCAATCAATATATTTAAGAACACAGATGGAGATAAATAGTGTGCACATACATAAACATATTACACATAATTATATAAAATATCAGCAGAAAAATAGTTGTCAGTCATCAAACAACATCTGAATGACCATCCACTAAACCATAAAAAGACTTATAATGTCTGCAAATAAATAAAGACTATTTTCATCATATCAAATATTTCTCCATAAATAAGGTTCATTGAAAATATTCCAACATAAGGAGAGTAAATGCTGTAAAATAATAATTGGAGCAGTCGAAACATATGCTCTCCCTTTAGGGGTTACTCTGATCCCCTTTGTAACTGGGGTGCAAAGCGGTACAGTAAATCTTATCAGTTCCAAAAAATTGAATGGAAACCACTTGAACAAAACAATGAGCAGCAGCAATTCTTCTTTATTCAAGACATACAATATTTAAATGTTTTGTACCATACCTGTTCTGCATAGCATGGCTCTGTCATTTTAGTGTTTGCTGTGCTACTCTGCTGTATATACTTCGTTATCACTCCCAGATCGTTGCATTATTTACATCCTCTCCACATCAACTCATGTAGCATTTTCCATTGAATTTCTAGATGTATAGGACAATAGTTAGTAGAAGTAAGGGTGATGCTTGGGTTTTTGTAAAAATATTTCCTTTTTACTTTCTTGGAATTGCCTTAGTATATATTTTCCTTGCAAAACTCATCTGTCCCTAAACAATCTTTGGCACAGTAAGAGTTTGCTTATCATGGCAATGTCCTTAAACTGCTTTTTAATTAATCTTCAATTATCTTAATGGAGATAGCAATGTTTTGCTGTAGTGCTACAAACAAGAAGCTGTGTTTTACTTGCCTGCTGAACATTTTATTATTTTCCACTGTGGAAAAAACAATGCTTTTTAAGACATATTAGAAAACCTGTTGCGCCTTTTGTTTTCTAATATAATATTCCATTCTTTCGGTGTTTTATAATTACTTGGATTAATGTATAACTTGAAATATGAGGGCATATAAAAACATCAGTTACACAGTGTGTTCACCTTCATGTGGAGACGTAGATTTAATGGCAGAAAAGAACCAATAGGCTCATTTAATCTGCCCAATTTTATCTTGCTAATAAATGGGTAAAAGAGTAAACTCCAGAAAAAGGACTGAATATCTAGTTCAACATCTGTTAGTTTGAGTGTGTTGTTATAAAGCTGTCTGTAAATAAAATGGTTTCAAAATTATCTGCTTGGTGTGCTGGGTCTGTTTCCACCTCCCTCCTGTCAGTGGCTCGTGTTGTTTGTCTGGAAACCACTGTAGTTCCCCTGGAAGCAGGTGTACAGGTCACAACTACTGAATAATGATTTTGTTGTGACTTCTACCAGTTCACTGTGTGCATATGTGACCATGCCTCATGCCTTAGTGATGGTCATTAGTGATGTCAGTGTTTTATATTAACCATATGAAAGGAAGTAACAGCTCCTGAATAATTAACAAGCTGCCAGATGACTTCAATGGCTTCCAGACAATCTTAGTCATGTGACAGGTGAGAGGTGGAGACACACAGAAAGACATTTTATAACCATTTTCAGTTTCAGATCGATTTATTGCTGACTTTAACACACATTTAACTAACACTTGAAGTACTTATAGCCCTTTACCTGACACTTACAATGGCCCTTTAACAAATACGCAGAATCACCATAAGTTGATTTCAGACATACTTTACCTGTTATATTCAAGGTGTCCCTACCACGTTTACTCAAAGGCTTTTCCACTGTCCTAATACTTTCACCTCACTGTAGCCTTCTACAGCTTCAGTTTATGACCTCTTGTTCTTGTGTTTCACTTTCTGAAAAAACTTCCCTCCTGAACTTTTATAAAATAATTTATAGTATATTTTCACCCTTCTAATGTCCTCTAAGCAATATATTACCGTCGTTATTGCCAGCTCCTACTCACATTGTAATGCGGTCTCCAAGCTTTTTATTTCTAATACAAATTGTTTTTATATATAATCCATACCCAGGCTCCTAATTTGTTTTGGACTGGCTCCAACGTTTCAGATCTATG
The DNA here is from genome assembly GCA_027410445.1 of Discoglossus pictus. Taxonomy (NCBI): domain Eukaryota; kingdom Metazoa; phylum Chordata; class Amphibia; order Anura; family Alytidae; genus Discoglossus; species Discoglossus pictus. Next base: position 75,324,610 of record CM050164.1, on the reverse strand, counting down.
TATAATCATTTGTATTAAGGTTGTGAAGTATTTGCTTCATTTTGAGTTTTAGATCATGCACTATTTCCATTCCCCTCTCTTTCTTTATTTATGTCCTATTTATTAATATTATTTTCTACATACAGTCTCCAGAACCTGACACAGCAATTTGAGCATATACTACTAGTTAGGCAGGCACAGGGTTTGAACTCACAGTCCTGAGCACCAAACTCCAATGCATTAACCCAATGGGGTGTAGCTAGGGCTCTAGATGGTGGCATTAGTATCTCTGTCTGGCTACAAGTTTCTCCAGGCACTCTGTTGGATGTTCCTCAGTGTTGTTTTGCTGTTTGCTTTGTTTTAAATCTTTAGCTATAATATAATAATTATTTTACTTTGGTGATTGAGTTTTATATACATTGCTGTGCATTTTGTAGCATATAAATGTAAACCTTTACCATTAGATCTATATAAACGGTCACACATTTGATTTACCTCACTGGGCATGTCAACCCAGTTATACATTTTTGTTTGATCTGCAAAGAGGCAAACCTTCCCTTTAAGTCTGTTACTACTATGACCCATAAATATATTAAACAAATATTCACCCATTCACAAATTTATTTTATATGACTCCTCGGTTCATGGTTCCTGAAGCGTCTTATCCCGTGCTTGGCCTGGGGCCTGAGGTACTTATAAGCCATCGTCCACTCAGGAAAGATATTGATCCAGCTATACACACTTCCCTGGCTTTATGTCTGTCTCCTGCTTTTACTTGTCATTAATTATGCAAATGCTTGCTGATCTATTAAGGAAAAGTAAAGGTGTAGGATATATTGATATGACAGGGTGGGAGAAAATGCTTTGGGATATCCAGCACTTATCCATCTTTAAAATAACACAGATATCTAAAATCACTATCCTGTGCAGTGCAGCATCAATTGCTTCAATTTATATGGACTTCATCCCTTTGTAATTGCAGGGCGAGCGCTCATCTAGGTATTATACTACTAGAGAATCACTTTTCTGACCTAAAGCAATGTAGTCCATATAGACTACTTGATAGAGCAGGGTCTGCAACCATTTTTAACCTAACAGTCAAACTACGACAAAGTTCAGCGCAATAGATTAACAAAGAGAACGTTAATAATCTCTCCAAGAAGTCTGTCTTAGTAGGTGATGTGAGTTAGAGAGGGGAAGGCAGAGCTGTAAATTTATATTAGTGTACATTTTTATGAGACACAAACATTGCATAAACATTTTATCTCTTGGCTATTGCCCTGCTGACAAAACCGTTATTGTTCAGATCCATGGGTCCGATAACTTTGTTAGAGCTTCCTCTTTACAGTGTTTAGTACCATTCTGCAAAAGAGATGTCACCCTATGTTTCCTTCTATTCCTCCTTACTATGCTTTACTACTACAGTATATAGTATACTGTAATAATATGAATACTCTAAAGCTCTTTAATTACAATGTATGCAGTATTTTCTTCAGTAAACTTTAGGAGTGGTTAACTGTTATATGGAATTGGAAGGTTTTTGTGGATTTCACTAGAAATTTTAACAATCTAGGTGCCTATTTACTGTTCTGTACTTTTTTTTTATTAAGAATTGCTTAAAATCTTTTGTTTGCTGCCTAAAATCTTTCAGTTTCCAGTTTGGGTCTGCCTTCTGTAGATCACTCAGAGTTTCAAATTAGTGCAGTGTTCAAATTAGCCTGTCGGTGACCTCTCACAAGTAGCATTTTGCAGAATGTTGCCACTGATTGGTTACTATGAGACAGTGTAACCCCTGTACGTAGACGTTTAATGTCTTCTTGAGCTGTAGTGGGGAGAAGCCAGTTAGGAAATATTTGTAAGATTTTAGATAGAAAAACTGATTTAAACACTCCTGAATAAGAGTACACAAACTAAAGAGATATACTGGAATAGTATATTCCTGGTGAAATACAGAAACCTCCAATGTCCTTTTAATATATGTCTGGTCTCAGAAGAGAATGTTTTGAAGTGATATTCTCTTACTTTATGTTATTTGTATTTAATTTAAGGATTAAGCCGTTTTGGCAATAATGTCCCTCTTGATTCCAGGAATTATGGCAACCTAGTTTTAAAATAAATTCTCCATTTTGGAATATTAGGGCAGGGGAGTGGGTTCTTTGGAATCCAGAAAGCTTGCAAAATACGACCTCCAGTAGAATTTGCAACCAGTCATTGAGTGCCAATTAAATAACCGTTTATTATAGTTTGTTTTTTTTATAAAGTTGGTTGATGGTTACTATTCAAGTTGTTTATCTATTTCATTGAGTGCTCTTGTGTATTTGCCACCTTTTGGCATCTAACCAAACTTTTATTGCACCATTAACACCAAGAGCAATATTCTCTTGTGCTCTAGTGTAATAAAAGTAGACCATGCAGCATAAAGTGTTCTTAGAGGAAGAAAGTCACTCTAAGAAGTAACTAGGCAGTATTAGATTGTTTAGAAAGCAATTATTTTTCATTCCAGATTGACATACAGGTCTGTATTCCTTTAAAAGACCACTGCACAATAAAAAAAATTGTTTGAGCATAATTAAACAGAAAAAAATTATACATCCAGTTTTTAATTAGAAAAAAAAATGTTGATGCCACTGCAGGCCACTAGTGAGATCCATGATACATTGGTGGATGTTGCGTGTGTGTGTGTACAGAGTTTACATTCCTGGAGGAGATATGGTTGCAGTGAATGATGCAAGGGATCTGTTTCTGGGTGCGTAAGAGGGAATAAGCATTGTCTGTTTCAGACTTATCCAATTATATTTACAATGTTTCTTCGTTCCCCACCACTGTCATCACTGATAGTCAAAACACACACCCTCGTGATTCCGCTATGAGGAAGTGATGTAACAAGCATAAAATGTACTCCTGTACTCAAAAATTCGGATTCCCCCCCCCCCCCCCCCCCAAAATGCCTTATGTCCATGGATTATACAGGTGCTAAAATTGTGCCCTATTTTATCGCCCAGATCGTAATGTTATATATGTGCTATTAGCCAATTGCAATTTACCCTCCGCAATCACTACAGACAAGCCAAAAACACAATTTAGGACTAGACTCCATTCTCTATTGGAACTTTGTTTAGCTCGCATATTAAGTCAGACCTGCAACTAGAAAAAGTATAAAATTTCTGAAACAAATATTACCAGTAGTAAATAGGGGTCTCAACAGGTTTTAATGTGTGTTCTGATAGCTGTAGCAGCAATTAAACACACACCACTGTACCTTAAAAGCATGGAAATACATTACAATTGAAAAATATTATTTTTAACTACTATTTATGTGTATATCGATCCCGGTACTCAAGGGGTTAATACATATCATGAAACCCACATGGACTAAACCAGATGTTCTAATGCATTGTCTAGAGTTCTAACCCAATGGGCAAACATTACTTATTGTCTCATTAATGTTCAGTCTCCAATTGTAGATTACGTCTATATTCTATTTACTGACATCATAGTAACATTCTCTTTTTTTTATTGGCTAAGAAGTAAATTGCAAGCTTGGTTTAATATTGTGAGCTAATATAATAACACCCCTGAAATCTTACTTACGAAGACATGGTTTACGTATGGAGGCTGAGAGACTTAAGTGGCTGGTTAGAATAAGTCTCAAAGTTTAGAGAAAAAAGCTGATTTACATTTAAAGTATGTTATGTTGCTCTAATAGAATAGGGCTCACTCTTAGTTTTTTTTCTTGAACTGTAGTGGTTCTTTAAAGTTTGCTAAAGCCTGGAAAGCAATGGCTCCTAATTTTTTTTACAGTTGGCGCCTAATGTATATGTAAGTATGTATAGGCATGTATGTATGTATGTGAGTGTGTGTGTTATATATATATATATATATATATATATATATATATATATATATATATATATATATATATATATATATATATATATTTATATATATAATCCATTACATGGCTCCTACAAGTATTTGACTGGCTCTTAAGTTTCAGATAAATTTGGCAAGTCCTGCTTTAAGGTTGTAGAAGGCCAAAACCAAGTATTTTGCATGTAAAAGGAATACAAATGTGTATAAGTGAGTGTGTGTGAGTTTGCATAAGGATATGCAAACGTACATCAATACATCAAAATGCGGCTTGAGATTTTTTTTTTTTTTTCCCCTAAAGCCTTTTTTTATTTCTCTTTAAACCATAAAGTTGTAAACTTCTTTTCATGTGAAAAGAGTGATGCAGCTTTTTGAATGGGTCCCTGTCTTTTTGGGGACAGCTGTGATCTCCCAGTGGCTGGAATAGTGCATATGCCAAAGGAATGCTGCATCCTCTCTTGTGACATTGTGTTGCTCCATCCTCAGTGCATAATGTTCATCTTCTGTATCATTTCTGCTTTGAGAAGGGAGAGAGCATTACAATTCAGATGTAAACAAATATTTACCAAACATACAGCCGTTTTATAATCGAATGTTTGTATTGTTCATAATAGATGGACCATACCGCCTCTCTAGCTATATTTATATGTATTATTACAAAATTTGCGCCAGCGCAGTGGCATGCAGCAGCCGGTAGGTGGCGCGATGGAGGGCAGCAGAGACTTTGTTCAGTTTGTTCTTAGAGTTAAGGTTTAGGTTTAGGGTTAGGGTAGTGGTAGATGATAAGTTTTACATAGTAAAATAGTGGGCTCGCACAGCTCGCCACTATTTTATTATGTAAAGCTTATCATCTACCACTACCCTAAACCTTAACTCTAAGCCTAAACCCCAACACTAATAATACATTGAACAAAGTCTCATCACACCACTGTGCTGGCGGGGACAAAACAGGAAAGGACATAAGACTGTATTGGGCATCGTCAGTAATGGTTATTTTTTAAAGAATAGATTTATAATTGTAGTTCTTCACATTTAAGGGACTTCAGTCTCCCTATAAAAGGGCACTAAGGGTTCTCCTTTTGAACTGAGAATCCAAATAAAAACAGCTCTTCTGAAGCATGTCATCTGGGGCTTTTAATTAGCTCCGATTGCCACTTCTGCTACGAAATAAATCGGCTTGTTTGGTATATAGATCCTGAAGTCTTGGGAACGGAAGGGTTAATATTTACCTGAGCGCTTTTCTTCTCCTCTAAAATCTGTTTTGTGTCCATTCTTTAGAAAGCCCACTCTAAATACGAACTGATTAGTACTTTGAAAGTGGCTGCCCATCATGCTAAAAATCCTGCATTGAGCGTTACCATGGCGATGCCAGTAGCAGGGGCTTAGGGCCTATCATTTTGAGTTAGATCTTAAATGGTTGCAAAAACAAAGTAGCTCTGAAAAAAAAAAAAAGAACTAAAGGGGGGTGATGATTTAATTTATGTATGTTTGGCAGAATTTTTTCTTGTGCTAGAACTGGTGCTTTAAAATGGAAACTGTGAGCCCCCCACCCCCTTCTGTCTCACTGTGACTCAGAGAAGGAGGCAACAAGCAGGGCCCGGAATAGCTCAGATGCTGTCATCTGTGGACAGCCGCTGATTTTCCAGTTTTCGCAAGCTACCAGGCTTCCCTTAATCCTTTGGTTGTAGTTTTCGCTGTGTTTTATGGGTGGCCAATTGACCTCTGAATTCTGCTAATAGCTGCAAGACTGGATCCTCTGCTTCCTCTAATCTCTGTCACTTTCATGCTTTTAATTGTTCTGCATTTCCACCTGTTTAGTTTTTTACTATAATTTCTCCTACTATTTTTGTTTTTTGTTGTTTTTTACTCTCGCTATTATGGCTCCTTTAGTTCCCTTTCCTTAAACACCTCTAACCCCTTGTCTTTTTTTCATTGCTGTTTCTTTTCTCTCTTTACTACCTCCCCCTCATTTCTTCCTGCCTCTTTCCCTCGCTTTTTTTTTTTACCCATTTCTTCTCTGCTTATTCCTTCTCTGCTTATTCCTCCTGTGTTCCTCTCCCTTTCCATCTTTTCCCCTCACTCTTTCTGCTTTATTATTTTCTCATCCTTTGCTCAGTCTCCTCACTTTCCCTCTCAAGAAGCTCCGATGCCAGCATGACCCCCAGGCACAAACCGTACCCTTCCTCACTGGCTGCCCTCATTGAAGGCACTCAACGGCCTTTCTTGTTCCTCGTAACAGACTTCAACTACGGCACTGACGGCTACGACCCTGAAGGGAATGAGGAGCAGAAGAGTTCCCACGAAGGTTCAGAAACCATGCCCTACATTGATGAGTCCCCCACCATGTCCCCTCAGCTCAGCGCCAGGAGCCAGGAAAGTGGAGATGGGGTCTCCCCAACACCTCCTGAGAGTCTGCTGCCTGGGGTAAGAAATTATTTTAATTTTCCATCATTGTCATATGTATCATTATTCTGTTTCTTTGCCTCATGTTTCAGGTAAAAGATCTGTTTAGGTTTTGAATTAATACAGGGCATTTAAAATGTAAGGTTGCAAGTATGAGAATGTATTGATTGTCACAAGTATATTTCAGGACATTATGGAAGAACACACATATTTTCTTCTCCCCCTAATATTGCAATACTAAATTATACTGTAATATAGCTTCATTATTCCTTGCCTGGCAATAAAATGTTTTAACTATTTTAGTGCAATTAGTGTGGCTGTTACATGGCTACCTGTGAATCTGAATTATACAAATGCAAAATACAAGTAGTAAATTGTGGATGTACAATATTATATAATATTTTCCAGCCTTAAGATTTTTGTTTTTTTCTGCATTGAACAAGAGTACCTTTTATAGCATAACTTTCCGGAAAAAGGTAATCTCTTTTTTATATCCTTCACGTTTGATCTGTCCACCTTTCCTCTTGTCTTGCTGCCTGGATATGTCAGGAATTATTCAGTTCTGTCATGACAGGTGTACTTGAAGATCAGAGGTAGATTAAGGTGAATTAAAGCAAACTCACCGTGGGGAGTTATTTAGATCACAAAGATTCTAGGACCTCTGTGATATAAGACACAGGAACAAATTATAAAAAAAAGTATCTGTTGAATATTTTTCATTACATTTTCTGTAAAACATTTCCCAGAGAGGTCCCGATTTTCTTTACTGGCATGGAAGAATGTGTGAATACCAGATATGTCTCTGTTTACTAAAAAGAAATCACAATCCCCCCCCCCCCCCCTCACTTTATTTCCTTTGAGGAATCTTTTGACTAGCTGAATGACTTCACCAAAAGATAAGCCTCATATCTTTATATATTTATTTTATACAGATTTCCATGTATAATTGTTTTTTACGTTTTCAAATTTAATGTAACTTTTATAGATGTATTATTTTTTATTTTATTATTGAGTAGTATTAACTAGCATTATCCCTGAGGTAGTGTCCTCCTTTTCTTGGTTAGATTGGAACGTTATGTTCCTATAAAACTTGGATATGAGAGCTTCAGCATTTTTACTTAAGCTACATCCCCCAAGCAGGAGACCTGTCTTCCCACACAATTAGTCTGTGAATAGTGCTTCTTCCCCTGTAGTGGGTGGTTACATGCAAATTTGAGCTCAGAAACTGTCACCATTTTGCCTCTTGCCCACTAATCATAATGTCTTATTTTTTAGGCGTATGTGTTGGGCTGCTCGGCTCTATTTCTTTTTAAAATAAAGTAGTCCTCCTAACGCGATCTGCAACCCTATAAGCAACTATCTCTGTCATACTTAATACAACATATTTATATCTCAGTATATATAGTAGTGGACTACGGACAGCTCAAGGGTCACATACGTCACTCAAGCAAGCTTGTTCTATGGAGTGAGAGCATATGCCCAACTTCAACAATACACAGTCCATTATATCCCTCTAAAAGTAGCAAATAATACTAGATTATCTAAAATACTTCTGACTTCTATTGCCAATTCACCTTTACCTCTTTCCTGCAGTGATTTTGCCATTTTTCTTTGTGCAAAATAAAAAGGTTTAACTGTGATGCCCTTAAAAAATCTCAGGAGAAGCATAAAAGGCCCTTCAAGTGAATTAGATTGCCTGTCTGCGATCTATATCATTCACTACTAATGTCAAACATTAGCTTGTACTGTGAGATGATACTCTGGAGGAGCATCCAAAGTAAATTTGTATTTCTAGTCAGCTCATACTCAGAAGAACAAGTCAGTTCCTAAGTTCTAGGCAAGTTTCCTTTGCATTAGTTTTGTAACTGCAAATCTTAGCCTAAACATGATTTTCTACTACTTTGGGCTTCATTAATATGATGTCTTGCAAAGGCTAAATTATTCCATTGGAATTCTAGAACTTCCTAGTTTATTTAGTTAGAACAACTCTTGATGACCAAACTAGGAATACAATATTAAACCCAAAAGATGGTGATAACACTCTGTATAGATTTACATCAGTATGTTGGCCCACTACTAACAAACCAATAACATGCTAACAATGTGTCATGTATAAATATGTATGCAAAACATGGGCTATCTGGTACATATATTTGATAAAAGTCTGCATTGTGTATATTTGCATAGTCCATTTCCTTCCTTAGAAATGTTCAATTACAAATACACATTGGTTATGAGCAAGACACAACACTTTGTTAATATCTTTTATTTGTACAGCACCACTGATGCGATAGATGCATTAAAGGAACACTGGAGTTTTGTGTTTATAATTTGCTAGTTTGAGCAACTATAATTGAGCTAAATATTTTAAATTTTATCTTCCTAAATAGATTTAGACCATTATGCATTTTAGCTTTACAAACTAATATACCGTTTTACATTTTTCAGTTTAATACTACAGTATTAAATAGTTTAAAATTAATACAGCAAAATAGTGTAGCAGATAAGTTAGATCTTGCACAAAAACTGGCTCGCTGTTTCCCCCACTCCCCTACTTCTTTTCTGCCCAATTTAAATTGCTATACAGTAAGGTTTCATTTATTTATAACAGGACTAACACTACAACTATTATGTGAAGAAAAATTTAGTGTAACTTACATTTGAACTTAATGTTTAAAGGACACTTTAATAGTTTTTAAAGGAATTGATAAAGCATACTTAGGTAGAGCTCAATAATAATAAAAAATATTATTAAACTTTTATTGTGCGTTTAAATAATAATAATTATTTTTTATTTTAATCATGCTCATGGCTCAAATTGAAAACCTTTTGAGACCACTCTCTAAAACGCACAATAGTAACAGGCAGATGTATAACATGAGCTGCTAACAATGTGAACAAATACACCTTCTAGTCACTATCATACTGCAAGTATGGCATAACTGTTTGGAGAGCTTTCTCCCTGCCAGTTCCTTCTCCAAGTTAAGTCCGAAAAAACAATAAACAAAAAACTATTTGTTAGGCTGTAATATAATATTATGTGACCAACAACAAATTGTAAAAGGATAAACAATAATAAGGGGTCTAGTCCTTTCCATTTATCAGACTTTAAGGGACTAAGATTTATAAGATTTATTTAAGTAGGTTAATAAATGAATCTTCCTGAATGTAATTGTGATATGAAATGTACACTTCTGGATATCGGATATAAGATGTCTCCTCTCATGAGAGAAACAAGAGGGAGGCTCAAGAAGGGTAAGAACTGTTATTTCGAAGGCTTCTTAGAGTTTATTGAAGTGTACATTTTCATATCATATTTACATTGAATGTACTAGCTTTCTGTAGTGGTATTCACTATTACAGAAAACAATGGACTTAATTAAAATTACTGAAATTGACTAACCCACCTGTTGAAGCATGGATTGTCTCAAATCAAGGCACGTTCATGACATTGCATTATTTTAGTAATCTTTCTTAGGTGATATCGATCTTGTTATCTTCCTTATGTGATCTCCATAAATAAACAAATTTGTCTATGTTCATTTAGTGAGCTTTCCCATGAATTAGGTGAGACTATGGTGCCTATTATTTTATTAACTTTGTTGTAAAACACTCATGCAGGAGGAGACAAGGAACCTTCTCACTTGAAAGTTTGCAATCTAGTAGGTACTTGGGGTGAAAGAGACAAAAGTCAAGGACTGCTTAAGATATGGTTGTTAGTCATGGGCATAGTGGAGGGTAGTGGCGTAGAGCTATGTGTCTAAACAGCAAGTCCTAGGACCTGTGCTGATCAAGGATAAAGAGATCCCAACAACAATACATATCATCAGTGAAATTTATCATAACTGTTTTCTAATTATCTACTATCAAATTGAGCAGTTAAGAGGCACAATTTTAAGTTTATATATTTTAATTTTGTTTTTAATTAATTCGCCTTGCTATGGCAATAAGGCCTTTAAATAGGGTAGCTGAATAGAGCCACGTAACCCCTGAGGAAATCCAGAAACGTCGTCTGGTGATGCAGTACGCTGGGCGCTATCTGATGATGTCACTAGCTAGCATCTAGGCAGGGTTCCACATGGACCTAAGCCCATAGCTTAATGTCCCTATCCCTCAACAGCTGAATATGCCAAATAGCTGAATGGTGCAGCTTCCAATAGAATTTAGGAGGGGTTTTGGTAATGGGAGGAATTTAACAGAGGAATTATTCTCTATTTTATTCAGCATTTTAATATAAGCAATATAGCTCATATTTATACCAATGCTGACATTAGTATTGGTATAGACCTTTGTAACAATTTATGTTGCCAATTAAGAGCAACTCTTCAGCACCTTATTAATTGCACTTTCTATCGCATGATAGTGTAGTATTTCACTGCAGCACTTTTAGCACTCAGCACCTTCACTTTTGCACCAGTCACTTTTTTTACTGGCACATATATATTTTTGTTTTAGTCACTCTCTATATTGTCTGCAGAAATACTTTTAGGAGTTTATAATATATTATGATAATTTTTTGATACCAATAGAGATTCATATTATATTCCATTAGTGAGTCCGACTGTGTGTGTCTCTTTATTTCTATCAACAAGAATTTTAATAAAATTAATAAAAGTTATATTTTAAAATGTTTTTGCTCATTTAATTGAGATCAGAACAGGGTGTGCCCCAGTACAAATGAGATCGGTTCTATCCTCACCATTTCTATTACCATCATCATTAGTTACAGTTAATGACAGATTATAGAGCAATTTATAAGCCGCTAATCTGTGCTCTATTCAAATCCGTGTAAAGCTAGATGAACATTCAGTAAGTTCCAGGAACTATCACAGTGTTAAACATGTTCTGGATCTCACAGCCATTCCCCGCGAGCATTGCATGGGGCTCAGTCAATCACTAGAGCAATAAAGATTGAGAACCACTGGCCTAGGGTTTATCTGGAATGAGGACCAAGATATAGTAATGTTCCTGTTGTCTTGAGGGCGGTTTTGAAGCTAGTGTAGGAACTAGAATATGGTAACCGCTTTGGATGAGATGTATCAACCTGCCAGATGCCTGTGGGATGAATTTGTTTGGGAATGTATGAGTGAGTGGAAGGCCAACAAGGAAAGTGTTGCAATAATCAAGTATGGATTAATGCACTCACCAGAGGCAGTAAAATATTTCTCCCAATGATAAAAGCTCCACTAAATAATATAGAAAGCTTCCATCTTTGTAAACACTCTGTTCACTGTCCTCTCTCTTTTTTATTGTTAACCTATATTATGACATAAAAGACTCTTTCATGTTCGTAGCTGATATATTTTATGCTCCTACTATTAATGTGTGACCCATTAAGCAATAGTTGTTATATTCATGCCATTTCTTCTATTATGAAAACTTACACTATGGTATGTGCTCTTGGTCGCTAACTTATGCTTGATCAGCAAAAAGGCATTCTCAGGCAATTTGCAGTAATGAATGTACTAATTGTAGTAGAGGTCTCTAAAGTGCTAAACTGGTAACATTCCCTTCTTCCCTTTCATGTATTCTTTGATATATGTTCAAAATAGTTGAGGTATTCAATCTTGTATATGTGTGCAAATATGAATGCCAAGATGCAGCTATGGAACTTTATATATAATATAATAATCAGAGTACTGCAGTATATAGTGATACCTTTTTTATTGGACAAACATTTTATTTAGTAGGACAAGTTTTAAAAAGGTTTGAACTCCCCTCCCTTTATGAACTCGGAAGCAGTACTGACATGAAATGAAAGCTTCAGTTTGCACTAGGTTTTGCAAGGTAATTAAATCAGAAAATGGTGTACTTTCCCTTTCAAAGGAATTTGCATAAATTAGTGAAATGGCCAACTAAATGGCCGATGAGATTTAATACGAATAAGTGTTATGCATCTGGGAAGGAAAAATGTACGTGAAGCGGTTTCTTATGTTTTGGACTTTATTAGGTGTTCACAGGGTATTAATGCAGGGTTTGTAACCCTTGTGTCTGAAAGATTCAGACAATGTTTTTAAGTGTTTGCTATATTCTTCAGTGTTGGGGCATATGCAGTGGTATCTCATTGCTTGGCTATGGGTGATGGCTTGCTTAGTGTGGGAGGGATGGAAACTGTAGATGTGGGTGGAAATTTCCTGGGAACCTGGGCTCCTACAAATTCCCTTAATACTTTTTCCAAAGTACAATATATCTCTCTAAGGACTCGGTAGGACGCCCTTCAGAGATTTGCATTCCATTTTGGTAAAAAAGTACAAATGTTAGTAGTTGTGGCTCCCTGGAAATTTCCACAGGGGGTGGACAAAATAGCGAAAACCCCTCATGAAATAGGAGTTTAACTTGGAGTCAACCAAGTCACAACTGGAAGTGCAGCTGCAAGGGTTTTATATTACACTTATTGACCATTAGCAGTTTGTTGTGGCTATAAATGAGGTCTGATAGCACTTTATGAAGTATTTTCAAAGCAACTTGAGGCAACTAACAGAGTCCCAAAAAGCCTGAATTTGTCACAAAAACAGCAAACTTGTTTGTGTCATGGGAAAGTGCAAACATGGACAAACTGAATCTGCAAAGAAGAAGAGTGATCCCAAGTAGAGTTTCACTGACCGGGATAGACCAGCACTTCACAGGGTATTCTCTAAATGCCAAAAAGTACAACCTCAAATAATACCACTGAACTGAACCAGCATCTCTGTGACCCATCCTCAACAAAAACTGTATTGTGAGTTTCACAAATCTGTCAGAGCTACCTACTCCAAGGCCAACATACAAAGGAACATCCCTGGTTTAAGGTGCACACAACTCAGATCCCTGAGCAATGGAAATCAGTAATATGGTCTAATGAGTAATCTTTCACCCGATGTCCAAAGGATGCCTTCAACCCACAATGTCTGTTGCTGTTGAAAGAAGTGAAACTGTTCTGAAGGCAAACTATAATATATTTTTTTAAATCCCTCTTCTTTGTAATCCTCATATTGTTAATTATTTTCCTTGTTAATTAGGACCATAAAATTACTATACTACTCTATTACCTTTTATGTGCAATTTTGCTGCAGTGAAATCTTCAATTTTGGATTCATTCCTTCCAAAAAAGTAGCAGTTAAAATCGGGTTAGAGACGAAAAATGAACCCTGCAGTAAAGAATAATTGCATATATATTGCAAACATTTTATTTTAAGGAAATATATTTGAAATATAAGACTGGGACCAATTTACGTCCTGTTTCTCTGGTAAAGAATACCAGGACATACTGTATTTATTTGTTTATCATTTTTGTATTTGGAGAGATTTCCAAGCCTAGCCACTCTAGTGATTCATAAGTATTTTCTCTAAAGATTAATACATTGGCAAAGATGAGGCAATAGCTTCCTAAAATGGGGAAGCAGTCCAAGCTTGGAGAATTACGGTTATATTTTTGTTGTAAATTAACTTGCTGAGTGTCTGTATCAAAATTTTAATATAGCATCTAATTATTATTAACGTTTATTTGTAATGTGCCAACATATTCTGTAGCGCTAATTCCAAGCTCAGTGCATTTTGATGATACCACCAATGAACTACACCAAATGGCGCCTTACTTTGTAAGAGAGCCTACTCTGCTTGTAGCCTTGTTTTCTCTGATTAGAGCTCCTCCCATCTTTTTCACACTGTGACAAAACGTGGAGCTATTTACCTGCAACTGCCTCATAGTTATATATGCAGTTTACCTGATGCAATTATAAGGCAAATGGATTTAAGGACATATTTTAAAAATGTGTTGCATAGAAGTGAAGAGAAGCTTCTCACAATGATTGCCAAGATCATTAATCAAGCAAGCATGACTTGACTATACGACAAACAGCCTTCACAAAGAGGTCATCAGACATTATAGCGCCGTATACTGCAGACATGGATGTTTTTCTAGCACAAAGTAACAGCTTAAAGGGAACTGTGCTTACTGGATTTCCCAATACGCACTGGATATTTTTTTTTCTCATTCTTGACATGAAGCTTGTTTGTACAAAAGGCAAGAAAGTAAATTAGAAGTTGTATAGTTTTACTGCTAATACCATCAGATACTTAGTCGCCTCTGAGTGATGTCTTGGACACTCTGGGCTATTTAGCGCAGTTGTTTAAGTGGGACTCTTTGGGGTTCATGGTTATATTAAAAGAAAATTTAAAATTGGATATACATTGCTCTAGCCATTTTCTTCAAAGCTAAATAATTCTTAAGATACACATACTTTTCCTTCCGAGTCATAGTATGGTAATTAGTTCCACAGTTCGCCAATTTGTTTCTTCCGCAGTAAAAACTGTTGCACAGTTTGGTCCCTTTTACCACGTTGCTCTTCTACCCTTTTCTGTAGGTTTCCCAGTATATGAATTTAACAGCAATCGCTACCTTGTCGTAGTGAAGAAGCTTGTTTAGCTCAATGAAGCTGTGAGCTATACCATGTAAGGTCACCCAAGATGGGCAGGTCAGACAAATTGCGGCCCAATGGAGAAGGAACTGGCAACCCACTCCAGTATCTTTGCCATGAAAACCTTATGGATAAGGACAACCAGAAAACACAGACAGATGTACCTGGAGTGCTGCGTCCATATGGTTACCAAGGGTCGAACACGACTGAAGGACAGAATAACGACAACAACATATCTCAACAATTATTTAGATTAAAATAAAATGTCTAATATAATAAATAACCAGTTGTAATGCTCATTAAGTAGAACACCTAATCTCACAATGGCTCTTTCCCACCTGGTTTCCAAATACATTATGGCAAAACAGTGTATGATCATTGTGACGGATTAGTATATGAGGGTTACATAAAGGACCAATGTAGCTCATGGAAAAACTTTTTTGTGGAGTAACAACATTAGCATCTTTATAAGCCTTTAAAATAGAGACCTTTTTTGTGAAAATCTGTATTTTTAAAGTGTTCTTTCACTTTGTCATGAGGTGGTGTGTTATTTTATCTATCTTTTCCACATTGTGACAGTGTGTGGTATTGTTTTCCCTGCAACTGCCTCATTGTTTTAGTTTTTATGTCTGCATATAAGGAAATTAGCTTCACACTGTACTACCGATTATAAAAGATGGGAGAATGAAAAATAACTATTTTCAATGTAATTTTATTTTACAATTTATTAAAAAAAAATTTTTTTATTGCAAATTGAAACGTTGTATATACCGATCTTTACATAAAGTTTAAAGGACCAATAATTGCATGGAAATAAATCCACACTCTGTCACAGTGTGGAAAAGATGGGAGGAACTCTGATCAGGGAAATTGGATATATTCAGAGTAAGCTTTCTTTTAAAAGATCAGCTTTTTTTTAAAGTAGGTTTAAAACGTTGTTTACACATATCCCCAATTAGGTTTATAGTAAGACAGTAAGGTGACAGTTGATGCAGTACATTAGTGGTATAATAAAAATGCAATGAGCTTGTACTTAGATGCTATATTAAAATTTTGATACAACCACTTAACTAAATTTACAAGAAGTCATTATGTAAAAAAAAAAAAAAATCATTTTATTTATAAAAAAAAATATTTTTTTTTGTTTGAGAATTTTTTTTTTGTTTGAGAATGAATAACTAATAAAAGAAAATGAAGTAAGCACATTTTTGTTATTTTGTTTTAAAATAGTGCTTATTTGACAGTTTTATAATAGTTTATTTACTCCCGTTGTTCCTCTAACAGACACCGCTCTCTGTCATGGAGTCTGCTTGGAGTTTACTTACCTTTTTAAGAATCACAAACTCCCTACAATTGCCCATACACTCCGATTTATGTAATGAAAACATTTCAACATTTTCAGGTCTATCCTGTTTTAAATTCGCCACCACTGACTGCTGCAGTGCCGGTAAGTGGCCGCTAGATGGCACTGACGATATTTTGCAGCGCTGACGATATTTCACACAAGTTGTAACCTTAGAAGGTTACCCTAACCCTCACGTAACCCTAAAAGTTTACCCACCCTAACTCTATGGTATCGGCACTGAAAATCAGCAGCTCCATCTAGCGGTTGGTGGGCAGCACTGCTGCTGCCAATTTTTTTGGGCGGTTTTCAAAAGGGAAAGGACTGCATTTTCTCTTATTTACAAGGTATCTACATCCACTGCAAAATAACCTGACATTTTATTTTTGTGGAGACATGAGTATATAAGCATTTGGAGGGAGTTTGTAAATTGACTTCTGTCCCTGAGAGTCCTGTCTTTTCTCATAAGCTCAATGCTCCGTCTTGTACAGCAATATCCAAATATCATCAGTATGCTGATGCACATTTCAGGTGCTGACCGTGCTTGAAAAGGTACAATTGAACCATTTAAAACATTAGAAATGGTGTAAAAGAACTTTAATTGAAAGAACATTTACAGATCCGCTGCTTGATGTTGATGGTGCCGAGCAGTATCCATGAGTTAGATATCCCTTGAGCAGCATAAAACCAAATTAAATATCTCTGTATACAAGGTAACAGCAGAAATCACAGTATATTTGGTCTAAGAATATTTACTAAACGTTCTTTAATTGTAATTTTTTTTTACTAATTAGAAGAAATTGACTGATTGCATAAAATCCGACCTTTTATCTTGATGAGTACAAAGCTAAATTTGTGGCAAAAATGCAGTATTGTGCACACTGCACATAACAGAGGAGGGAACAATTGATTTCTGCCCTAAAGAGTTTCAGAAGTAATTACAATTGATAACCTGGTTTCAGACATGGTTTGCAAAGCTATTTATGTGCTCTGTAAAGGAGATTGTTCTTCTACTCAGCAGCTCTGTGGTTCACTGACTTGCAAACCCCAGGCGTTGAAGTTGCACAAAATAAACTGCAAAGTGCAGTATTTATGCCACTTCCAGGTCACATTTCCCAAGCAAGGTTGGATTATTCTTTATGTTCTAAAATTCCAAATCATGCAGTGCCATAACGCTATAAAAATGGCATTATTGACCTCTGTATTAATATTCTAGATATGGTGTACCAAACAAGAGAATCATAGTCTCCTGGTATATTCGCTAGTGGTAAATACCTGGTTGTGGGAGCGGCTGGTACTCCCCCTCATCCTTTAAACACCTCCTACCCTAATCACCCCGGCGTCAATCTCTCCACCCACCTTATTCTTCTCTCTAGCCCCCTAATAAGACTAGAATGACGTGGCTAAAAATTCCACACCACAAGCTGCCATCATTAGAAAGTAAGCTCCCACCATAACTCGTAGATCTCGGTGACAGACAACAACAATGATTGAGAACCTCTATTTTTGTTGTTTCATGAACAAACTAACCTCTTTTAGCCACTTGTGCCCTCCACAGGGAGAAATATCCTGTAGTATATCAGTCTGGCCTCACTCAATAGAGTGATCCAGCCCTGTAATACCAGGCAATTCTACTCTGAACATGAGAAACCACAAACCTAAGATGTACATTTTAGCCTTTATTGGGCCTCATCGGTAGGGTCCAGATTACATTTACATATGCAACAATTAATATTGAGGTGCTCAATTAGCCTGCAAAGAGGTCTCATTCTTGTTGTGTATGTAGAACATCATCCAATTGGCTATGGAGCTCTTAGTCTTGGTGTATGAGACAGGAAGAGACGAGCCATATTCATTGTGCCATGTTTAGCAGGCAGGGTAGTAAACTATCATGACTACTAAAAAATCTGGGCACCCTGTTGCTGATTAACCGGGAACACTTATATGGAACACTTAGACCATATCTTTTATATTTTTCCAAACTGAAATAAAAATCAGTCCCAATGTAGCATTTAAAGCTTGTTTTTACTAGTACCATTATATTCATGTGTATTACCATATAGTCTTGTGAAAAAAAAACTTGAAAATGGACACAATTTAATAAAGTTTTACATGAAATTACTGTTTAGGGTGCCCTACCACAGCCTTTTTTGAGCTAGTCATAGTTGCATAGTAGTAATTGAGGTTGAAAAAAGACCTTTAGTCTATCAACCTTTTTAGATCTCCTCTGATCCTTTGGACTACATGGACTAATTATCAATGAACAATTAATAGACATATTACAGTTTCTTACTTATTCAGGTACAGAATATAGGACCGATTCTTAAATCAAAGAAAAAAAGTGTTAACATCCAAGCCTCAAACTATTTGAATTGTGTTTTAAATATAATATGCTTGCTTATGGTTATATCACATATAATAGTTGTCAATCTGCGAGTTATCGTAATGCTTGCAGACTGTAGGCTACAATGAAGTCGCGCATTACACTGTGAGCCGCGTGGGACTTAGGCTGCAATGAGCTCCAAAGGTGCGAGGCGAGCCGTTGAGGCACGCAGGACTTGGGCTGCAATGAGCGCCTTGCAAAGTGAGGCGAACAATTAAAGCATGCGGGACTCATTGCAGCTGTAGACACGCAGGACTTGGCCAAAATTATGGGCCATATGACTTAGGATCAGAAGCACGTAGATGAACTGTGGGGCTCACAAAAACAAGACTTTAATGGCCGAACCAACAAACTGGAAAAACATGCAAAAACACACAAATATGCTTCAAATTCACTTAGACACTCACACACAGGGGGAGAGCCAGGGAGCCTGTGAGTGAGGTTGCAAGTCAATATTTCCCTTTTTTTCACGATTGTAAATTGTAAAAAAATTCCTGCCGAAAAAACTTAAACACAACGTAAAACGAAGCCGAAGGACGTAAAATGAAGCTTAAGCACTAAGATTTAATGCAAACCAGTAACACTTAATACAAGGCAGTAACAATGAACCCAAGGCAGTAGGCCCCTAAACTACAACGTCATATAAAGTTCACAGGGAAAGACGCTTGCAAGGAGCGCCGAATGCGCACATTGCGAGCCACGCGATGAGTGCCAAAGGTGCTCATTGTGGGGGTCGCAATGAACGCGAAGGGGATCATTGCAAAGCAGGAAAGGTGCGGCTTGGCAGAAACGGCAATGAGCAGTGAAGCCGCTCATCGCGGGGCCTGTAAAGTAGACGGGGGAAGAGGCTCACAATGAGCGCCAAAGGCGCTCAGCAAGCTGCTCGCAATGAGTGCCAAAGGTGCTCAGAGGGGATATATCATTGCATTTTGTGGCAAACCGCATTGCCAGGCTTCAAATTTTATTGCCATCATTTTTGACTGACAAGTCGCTAGTTATTATATATGTATATATACAGTTGCAAGCAAAAGTATGTGAACCCTTTGGAATTATATGGATTTCTGCACAAATTGGTCATAAAATGTGATCTGATCTTCATTTAAGTCACAACAATAGTCAATCACACTCTGCTTAAACTAATAACACACAAATAATTAAATGTTACCATGTTGTTATTGAACACACCATGTAAACATTCACAGTGCAGGTGGAAAAAGTATGTGAACCCTTGGATTTAATAACTGGTTGAACCTCCTTTGGCAGCAATAACTTCAACCAAACGTTTCCTGTACTTGCAGATAAGATGTGCACAACGGTCAGGAGTAATTCTTGACCATTCCTCTTTACAGAACTGTTTCAGTTAAGCAGTATTCTTGGGATGTCTGGTGTGAATCGCTTTCTTGAGGTCATGCCACAGCATCTCAATCGGGTTAAGGTCAGGACTTCAGAAGGCATATTTTCTTCTGTTTAAGCCATTCTGTTGTTGATTTACTTCTATGCTTTGGGTCATTGTCCTGTTGTAACACCCATCTTCTGTTGAGCTTCAGCTGGTGGACAGATGGCCTTAAGTTCTCCTGCAAAATGTCTTCATAAACTTGGGAATTCATTTTTCCTTCAATGATAGCAATCCGTCCAGGCCCTGACGCAGCAAAGCAGCCCCAAACCATGATGCCCCCACCACCGTACTTCACAGTTGGGATGAGGTTTTGATGTTGGTGTGCTGTGCCTCTTTTTCTCCACACATAGTGTTGTGTGTTTCTTCCAAACAACTCAACTTTGGTTTCATCTGTCCACAGAATATTTTGCCAGTACTGCTGTGGAACATCCAGGGGCTCTTGTGCAAACTGTAAACGTGCAGCAATGTTTTGTTTGGACAGCAGTGGCTTCCTCTGTGGTATCCAATTTGTGCAGAAATCCATATCATTCCAAAGGGTTCACGTACTTTTGCTTGCAACTGTATATACTAGCGAATTGCCCATCAAAAAATGACGGCAATGAAATTGTAAGTCAGCTAAGGGTGTTTGGTGTATATAATGTGGCTGATGTAGCGTCGTTCGTGCGACTTTTTCGGAATATCCATAGCTGTTTGGTGTTTTGCATGTTTAGGGACCTTTAGCCTCGTTTTCGTTTTGTTCGGCGGCCATTTTTTCTCTTGCTTAGGTGATTTTCAGTCTCTAAGCTCTAAAAAAAATTGTGCTCAAATGGTGGTGTAACTTCACTTCCAGAGGTCCTCGGTGCCCCCCCCCCCCTCTTGCTGTGAGTAACCTTTTTATGTGTTTGTTGTTTGTATTTATTGTGTTTGTATTTTTGTACTGTTTTTGGGGTTAATCTTGTAGGTGTTTTTCGGCATATACGTTGGTGTTTTGTGGTGTTTTGCGTCTTTAGACTGCTGTAGCCTCATTTTCGTTTTTTTTTCGGCTGCCATTTTTTCTCTCGCTTTTTTAGTGTCTAAACTCTTTTAATTTGAGTTAAATTGAGGTGTAACTTTAGTTATCGAGGTCCTGGATGCTCCCTCTTCCTGTAAGTAAGCTTTTTATGTATTTGTTGTGTGTATTTGTTGTATTTTTCATGTTTTCATGTGCGGGTGTTGCGGACGATTTTTGCGAGTTCGTAATGGGTCGTAACGTGTCTCTTATTTTGTTTGCGTTACGACGTAAATTTTGCGAGGGTTGCAGTTGCTGGCAAGGAGCCTGCAACGGTGAGCAACGACTCGTATGCTCACAACTATATATGTGATATATGTATGTGTTAATACATAGATTGCATTTAGCTTGCACTGATTTTTAAAATTCCAACAATATCTTCACAACCATTTTGACTGGTTACATTCACATTCCTACTGTATTGCAGCTGAGAAATTCCTTTGCATTCAAGCCGTCCTCCCACCTAAAGAAGTAAATCAGGAGAAATACATTTCTGGGACACATTTTAATGAGCAAATATTGAATGTGATGTAATGTAAGGGATGAGGGAATTTTAGTAGGCATAATGGAGCCAATGTATGTGGATTTGTTTATAAGATCTTGTTTACACTGAAGGTGATAACACTTTGTTGAGATGGGCATGAAATCAATTTGATTTTGAATTGTGATTGGCTGGTTTATAGGTTCCTTGGTGCAGGGTTTGTGTAGTATTGTTGGGTTCTGGGTATTTCCAACCACTATGTTAAAATGAAAAACTAGCCCAATTCTAGGTATATGCCACTGAATTCATTAAAAGTGCTACTAAAATCAAGTAGAAAACGTGTAAAAAAAAAAAGCTTTAATTTATAGTTCTTTTCCCAGTTTCATAGTTGTTTTTAAATTCTACTGTTACTGAAATGTCACTGAGCGCCCAGCCTGTCATTGACTAGTACGTGTGGTACTATAAGCTCATTGTATGCATGAGCTCCATGGGAAGGACCAATGCAGGGACTGTTTGGAAAGTTTCAGTGAGTAAAAACAGAACTTTTAAGCAATTGTTCATAAAATAATGTTTAATTATACAAATAAAGAAAATGAACAGTAATAGGAAGTTGCAGAATTCCTTGTATAATGATGAAATAGATGATAAAATCTGCTTTCAAAGTGTTCTTTGAACTTAACATCAACATCTCCCTACTTTTAACACTGCAGTATCTGCTTATACTGTAGATATAGTGTTATTATTAGTATTGATAGATCACTATGTCAATAAGTGATTACTTTAATCCAGCTAAATCTATAATAAGTGACATCATCTTTTTCATTCCATGGTGAAGTGCATTTGCAGAATTGGTTTGCACACTCCATGTGCTTTATTTTATATATTACATTATGCATGTTCTTAAGAGTAGCATACACATATTGCACGTACACTATTATGGAGAATAGCTTCTATGTAAAACACCTTTGCTTTATGTAGTAGGCCGTTCTCCATAAGAGGATTTAAAAAAACATGTATACATACTTATAACCAAGAGCTAATTGGCTGCTACGGGGTGTAAAAAGGCAAATCATTATTATCTGATCCAGTTGGCACAAAAAAAGTATTTCATGGTGTGTAGCTAATTATGTATTATGTATGTGACCTTCCGAACTATTGATAGAACCACTGGTTCCCTATATGGGTCCCATGGAACCTCACATGTTTTCCACAGTCCTGCAAAATAGCTCTCCTGTACCAGAAAATAAAGCAAACCTGCATTGGTAGCAAAAGGCCTCAAATCCTTGCTACAGACACTCATAACCTCTGTATGAACCTTAATTAAAGGGATATGTATGTGAGCTGGATTATGAGTGCATCTGATATAGAATTAGTAGTGTATCAGCATCTAAACACTTACTGTGAAGTTAGCTAAATATCTTTTAATTTCTGTCAGTTGAAACCTAGGGTTAATACCATCCAAACCCAGGCTAAACTGGTATACAATTTGAAAAATTGCTTTTGCCAACCAGGAGGAAGTAAAGACTGAAACATTTGTATCACAGTCTTGCAGTTGCTGTCTGTTTTTTTTCTCTCTGCCTGTCTCCTTATGGGCAATTTCAGCTGTGACCCCAGCAACCATCATTTCCTTTAGAGGTCACACATTGTACCCTGCAGGGTACACTTTATGTAAGCTCCCTATGGGTGTGCACATCCACATATCAGTATCTAGCATATAAATGTGTAAGTACATTCAACTTCCAATATAATACATATTTTTTTCTAATCCGTAGCTGTTTATTAGGAAACATTTTAATCCCAGGAAACTTACACATACCTTTAATGGACCCTTCTGTGTGAGCTTTCAAAAAACTAAACTTGATAATGGGTAAAATGTTTTAGAAAACAAAAGAATAAACACAATGTTTAAATCTTGAGTTTTTACATACAATTTATTATTTACTCTTCTGTTACATATTTTTTTCTGTGCTGATCCTCTCTGCTACTTGTGCATTTGTAATCGAATGGGCTTTTAATTAGCGCTGTTGAGAGCACTGGCAGTTTTTACTGCAGTATTCCCACGTCATATAGAAGCTTTCTTTGCATTCAAACTCCCCTCCCACTTCAGGAAGTTGTCAGCAGAAACAAAAATGACAGATTCCACAACTGCATAATTGAATAACAAATTAAATAAATTAGAGACTGTTCTATTCAAATGTATTTCTTCAAAAGAGTACATTTTAAATATAAAATGTCAACCATACCCTAACCCTAACAACTGTCAGTTACAACCAATGGCTAGTTATATTTATCTGCTCATCATTTCTATTATAAATGGGACCTCCTGTGTAACTTGTTAATGTTTTAGGGTCCCTGATAGGATTAATACCGTATCATTGCTATAGTTTAGAATAATGGCACAGACTTAACAATTCAATGTCTGTCACTATTACCAGACCCCCTAATTGCTACTGATAAAATCTCAGTGTTTGTATCTTTCAGTTAACTTATATATAAGATAGCTAATTTCTATATTAATTTTAAGTCACATCAAATTTTAAATCCATACCAATTGCTACTTGTAATATGTTGCTTTAATTTCTGCAATAGATGAGCCATTTTTGTACCATTTTAAGAACTCTGAAAATTTTCCCACTTATAGAAACAATTTGGGAATATGTTCATGTGGCTAGTGTCACATTGTGTGTTTTTTTTTTTTTTTTTTTTTTTGCTGACAAAGTTCATTTTTATTTTATGACAATGAATCCCTGCATAAGACACCCAGAAATCTAATTTGTTGTTATTCAGTCCTTCAGTCGTATCAGACTCTCCGTGACCCTATGCACTGCAGCACGCAGGCATATCTGTGTTTCTGGTGCTGCTAATCCATATGGGATTTTTTTGCCAAAGAAACTGGAGTGGGTTACCAGTTCCTTCTCCAGTGGGCTGCAATTTGTCTGACCTCTCGGACATGACCTGCCCATCTTGGGGGACCCTACATACTATAGCTCACAGCTTCATTGATGTACACAAGCCCCTTCACCACTTCAATTCCGCAATCCAGCACGAACGGCAATCAAATACTAACATTTTAATGTTCGTTTCAATTTAATTTAAATTATTTACCTGTATTGATCCAAAATAAGGCAAACAAACAATTTCCAGTGAAACATTTTCCAGTGTCCTCTCCGATATGGAAGAATAAACACCCTGCCCCATAAACTGATTTGTGAACATCAGTCCTCTATAAATAGTATCCATAATGGATCTTACGTGTTTGCTAAAATGTAATTGTGAAACAAAACATCTATTCATCGGTGCTTAATAATGCAGCAGGAGGAAGTCATTCTTGTAACTTCTTTAAAAATTCTACTCTTGAACGTGATTCAGTCAGAGCTCAGTAGAGGTCTTTTAACAAAGTGCAGTGCAATTACCTCCTTTATAATGTGACTTGTTTGCTTCATTGTAAGGGTGTCTAAAGCAAGTCATGCTGGCCTCTAAAGCTATTAAAGGGACTCTAATGCAAATGCCCCCCCTTCCATGACATCAGCAAGGACATCTAAAAAAAGAAATTAAAGGAGCTAATGTATTTAGGAAACAACAAACACTTAAAATATAAACCCACCCAAAAGTTGACCCTTAAAGTCCTTTCCAGATGGTTGTTCTAGCCCTGACAGTTCTCCTTTACTGTGAGAATCGCATTAAACCTGAGTCACAGGTAACCTGAGATTTTTTTTTCCATCTGCCTCTGTGATTGGCTGAAAAGCCAACATGGGATTCTCACTGTAATGTTACATTTGGAGCATATCATTATCACTGTAAAAGAGAACTGACATCATTGTAAGGGGAACTGGCAGCATCTGATTCTCACTGTAAGAGAGAACTGGCAACATTGGGCTGTCATTGTAAGGGAGAATTGGCAGCATGGGATTCTCACTGTAAGAGAGAACTGATAACATGGGGTTCTCATTGTAAGGGAGAATTGGCAGCATGGGATTCTCACTGTAATGTTACATTTGGAGCATATCAATGTCACTGTAAAAGAGAACTGACATCATTGTAAGGGGAACTGGCAGCATCTGTTTCTCACTGTAAGAGAGAATTGGCAACATTGGGCTGTCATTGTAAGGGAGAATTGGCAGCATGGGATTCTCACTGTAAGGGGAATTGGCAGCATGGGATTCATACTGTAAGAGAGAACTGATAACATGGGGTTCTCATTGTAAGGGGAATTGGCAGCATGGGATTCATACTGTAAGAGAGAATTGATAACATGGGGTTCTCATTGTAAGGGGAATTGGCAGCATGGGATTCTCACTGTAAGAGAGAATTGATAACATGGGGTTCTCATTGTAAGGGGAATTGGCAGCATCTGATTCATACTGTGAGAGAACTGGCAATGTTGGGTTCTCATTGTTAATGCTCTTGTTTTAGTATACTAATTCCTTTATTTGCGGATACCATGAAGAAAGAGCAAACACTATACCATGATTGGCATCACAGATACTGCTTAAACGAACAACGTGTTTTCTATTTTTTTAGCATCATGGCTTACCCTGTAAATCCTGGCTCAGTTAACCCCGGAGCTCATTTTCTTTATTCTACATAGGTCTATGTTGTGATGATTCCTTGCTAATTTGACTGGTTCTCAAAGGGGCTCAGAATTTGTAATTACTGTCCAAATCAAGTAGAAGATGTGTAAAACATTTTCCTGTAAATCTCTTCTCCCTGTTTTATATTTGTTTAAAATGCTGCAGAATTGTTTTTGCGACACTGAACGGTTTATTTGGGTTGAGCCTTAGTAGGAGTTGCTGCACTGCAGGATTTATTGCTATTGCAGTGAAGATGGTATATATTTTACAATTATTCCCTTTGCGATTACAATGTCTAAAAGATTTAAAGGAATTAGCTGCCATTTTTAGATTGCAACAAGGAGTGTTTATTGTCATTTGCATGGTGCATGTGATTTTTGGTCCTTTTAGAAACTGCCACGGGGCTATTAGCTGAGACTGAACATAAACCTATTAAAACCGTGAAATATGCATCAATTTAAAAAAATGAATTTTTCACTTGGTTTTCAGTGTTCATTTTCATTTAAAGTGCCATTAATCAGTTCCAAGTCACTTTAAGTTTTATATAAATTAGTAAACCTCGGCAAAAGTATTTTTTTTTTGTACCATATAGACAAAGTAATTGAGGATCATATTCTGGACAGCTTAAAATGTACAGGAGCCCAAAACCCCAGGCTCTCTAAATGACTCCCAAGGAAACTCCACAAGCACCTCCTATGTACCCCATGATTGTTCCCTATGTCCAAACTTCCAAAAATCCCAAATTATATCCTGGGATATCACAATCACTAACTAGAGCCTTATAACATAATTCCAGGCCCATTTAAAGGTCCCCACATAGCTTTCTACAGGATACATCAACTTGTTGAAACTCTGGTCGTACAAAATAAAACCTTAGGTTCCTCAAGGAAAACAGATTGGGAAACATTATACTAATAGGATCTTATTTTCCTTCTCCACAGACGTGTGTGTGAGAATGGAGAGTTGGGATGCAATGCTTGCTCAGCATTTATTTATTTTTAATATATATTTTGAGAGTTGACACATCTGAGATTCTAAATGTTTTATAATGTAAAGCAATAGATAATATTTATACATTTTTTTAAAAACAGCATTTTCTTGCAGTAAACTTACATTGCCGTTTGTAATTTTCACCTGTCCGTCAGCCCTTCTGTTTCTCCCACTCTGGACAACAGTATCTGTTGCTAACAGCAGATCACGTTCAATGATGGCTAATTTCCCCTTGGGTCCTGAATCTGTTGTCTTCAGTATAAAACAATGGGCACGCTCATACCTCAGGGAGTAACTAACCTTCTAACAGGTAAACATTTCAAACTCCATTGTAAAGTTCACTGTAGGAAAATAACATTCTTTATAAATTGAATTAGTTTTTAAAGTACTTAATACCTATATTTTTTAATTATACCTTACATTGGAACCTCTATATCCATCAGCTGTATATTCGTCAAATCCAATATTAGTCATAAGTCATATTCATCCAACAATCCTATATTAGTGACAACATTTTAAAAGACCGGCAACAATGGACAAGTTATTTGCTAAATTGAGTGCTAGTGAATTTTTGGGTAAGGGACAAAAAATGACACCAGAATTGGAGTAACCTAATGTTTAATGGAAGGTGACTGCTCTCCTAAACAATAAGTCCTTTGCTCCTCTTCAGCTTCTGCCATCATCGCTAGTCAGTAAAGGTAAAGTTCTGGTTACATTACTGTTTATATATTAGATCTTGGGCTGGAAATGGATTATTCAAATTCTAGTTAATTCCCATGGGGAAACAAAATCTATATCAGATTCAGTATCTGTCCATCCCCTGGGAGCAGATTAATGACAAATATAGGGGTTCCTCTGTATTGGGAACCTCTGCTGTGTCACATTAAAGAAGAAATGCTTATTGTATACAAGATTTACACATGACATGAGTTCACTTAGATCTAAATGACAATTTAGTACTAATTAGTGTCATAAATCTGAAGTGTCATGGCTTTGTGTCATCACCCCATTCTGGCACTTAGTAAGATTACCCTCAAGGACATGCCTGACACATAAGACATTATGCTGCAGGGAGATGCACAGCTCTCTCTATGTCTGCTGTGATTACCACTTGTTTGCTTTCACTTACTGATTTTTTTTTTTATCCTGAAGAATGAAGTGTGAGAATAAGACACCAGGGGTTAGGAATAAGAACACAGTTTTCTTTCTGCAGCCTCTGTTTTTCTGCTTGTTTGAAGCTCTAAGCCACTTGGCGTCGGTTCAAGCTCACTGTGACTAGACATTGATTTAGGGAACTGCAGCACTATGCGGAGAGAGGTGGCTACTGCAGGAACGTATCAGGACTATGCTTCTAATACTTATTTGATGTATGTTGAAAGTGTTCAGTAACCGACTTTCCTTGAAGTGCTGCATACGCAGCTCCTAAAACATCAAACAGATGATGTCACCATTTCTACATAGCAAAAAATACAACAAAATCACAGTAGCACAGAAAATAAATAATTTTGAGGGCTGATAGAATAATATTGAGGGATGGTATTTTGTGATGAGTTACAGGTCTGTTTTGGGAAATTGTGAGCTGGGAAATAGCGACCTACCCCTCCCACTTAGCAGGACAGTGTAGTGCTGCATAAGGAGCCTCGGAGGGTCGTTTGCTTTCTTGGACCTGCTGTTGTCCACCAGATCATTCACATTTTGGAAGTAGGCAACTTCCCCAGCATTTTGTTGTATTGAAGGTATATGGAAGTTTCGTGGATTATAAATGCATCTGATAGTGGAGAATCAGTAGTTCATGCAAACATTTTTTTTTTTTCATGAAAAAAAACAAACAAAGTAAATGCTAACTATCATAGTGTTTGCAAAATGTCTTCAGTTTTCTGGCAGTTGATTTAGAGAGGGAATGCCCTTGCAAATCTAAGTTAAAATAGCATAACATCCAAAATTCATTGTGGTTTCAACATTGTAGCATTATGGGGAATGCAGTCTCTGCAGCAAAGCATCATGGGATTTGTAGTATTTTGTTCCCACCAGAGACCTCTCTTGAATGATGCAACTTGGGCAGTGCTGCTCTGGATCTCTGCTATGTGCTGCCCCTACTACTGGCTGGAAGATTTGTTTAGGGTTAAAAAACTTGGTTAAATGCAGTTTTTCTATTGGTTAGTATGAGGTGCTTATGTAGGCTGCTCTGGGAAACAATTTATTTTAAATAAAATAAATCTGTGCGTGTGTATAGAAGGAATCCATATAATGTGTTTCTGATATAAGCAGTATGTATTCGATTACAGAAAGGTAAAAACAGGGAACTTCCATATACCTTTTCTAAAATGTTTTTGTTTACCCCATTCCTTGATATTACCATGTGTTTAGGTTTTGTAATGAGTATATATGCCATTGTTTATATGACATCCTGTCGCAATAAGCTAGAATTGACCAAGATATACTGAAAATTCAGTCCAAGTTTAAACCATGAAAGTGTTCACTGCTCTGTTGTTTAGTTTTCTTTGAAAACAGTTTTTAGGCTAGATATTTTTTTTTTTCTTCAGAAAATCAAGATGACAACAGTCTTTGTCAAGTTGACCAGTAAGAAGCTGCAATGTTATAAAGCAACTTACATCATTATCTGGAATCTTACTGTACTGTGGTACAGCTCTGAGATGCAATAAAGTACCTGGCAGAGAATTATAATTATATACACCATTGGCTGCCTTTTACTCATGTTGGTGAATAGTTGGGTTGAGAGCATTTTGTTTTATCTGTCCATATGTGGCAGTAATTTGCACCGTTTGGGAAACAAATTTTGGATTATAATCAATGTAAAACAAAAAAAGAACATTGTCATTCCAATGGCCTTTGTGGTATATATGTTTCATGGATGTATTCTGCTGCAGTATTACTAAAGATCATGGGTGTCATCATAAAAAGGACAAATCCATAGAATTCTAATAGTTTACATTAAATTATTCAATTGCATGCTGAATTATGGGCTGTTTACTCACACAGATTTAGGTTGTTGTTGTTTCTTTGTATTATATTTTTGTGAGGTCTACACTCTAGATAGGGGTAGCCAATAGGCAAATCTGGGTCCGAACCAAGACCTTTCACCCAGACTTCAAAATTAAATTTTTCATTTAAAGGTATTGGAAGTTTTATGGATTATGAATACATCTGATAGAGGAGAATCGGTAGTGTATGCAAACATATTTTTTTTTCATGAAAAAAATCCCAAAATAAACATTAATACACTTCTCCAAGAGTTTGCAAACTTTCTTCAGTTTTCTGGCAGTTGATTTTGAGAAGAAATGCCCTGAAAAATCCGTCCTAAATTAACATAAGATTCATAATTCGTTTTGGCCAATCAGAGGCAAGCGCAAGAGGAAATTTGTAATTATTGTTTCTAATGATGCAATACCACAGTGCTTCTCTAGATCTCTGCATTG
Source organism: Discoglossus pictus (assembly GCA_027410445.1). Classification (NCBI taxonomy): domain Eukaryota; kingdom Metazoa; phylum Chordata; class Amphibia; order Anura; family Alytidae; genus Discoglossus; species Discoglossus pictus. The sequence goes on along the minus strand of CM050164.1, from coordinate 75,294,335 downwards.
AGCAGCTGCTGACTGGAAGGTTAGTATAGGGTTAAAAATATATATCTGAATGCTGTGTTTCTATTGGTAGGTACTGGATGCTTATGTAAGCCGCTCTGGAGGTGTGGAAACCAATGTTTTCCTATCACTATATAAACTTCTGTCCTGTGCTCTTCTGGATGTCTTTATATTACAATAGTGTGGGTCTATAAATATAAGGATTCTGGACCTTGACTCAATTATCATTGATGAGACGTCTAACTTCCCAATGCGTCCTGCTAGAGAATGATGCCAAGCAGGTATTTACATTGGACTGCCAATTGATTCGGTCTCAGTGGATCAGATGTCAGTGCGGTGCTTTATTTAAAGTACGCAGCAGTGTTAACATGCTCTTGGCTGCAACATAGTCAGAAGACATTTAGAGAATTGCTTAATGATCTCCGAGCTGCTCTACCATTGAGCAGGTCTTGGCTGCGATACAAGTGTGACTGTGGCGATGCTATGGCTGTATAGAACATGTTTTCACGTCTCTGTTTAATGTTAAATTGTATTCAAGGTAGAATTGGTGAATGAATGTAGACTACAGAAAAAGACCAATAGATTGGGGAAAAATACAGAGTATTGATTACTAGTCTGTAGGCTGGATATGTCTTGGTTTTTATCAAGACACATTTATTAAATAGTGTTATTACATCTTAATGGTTGTCTATTCTATAATGATGCATTCTGTAAGGTGGATGGTGCAGTAAGATCAATCTGTTGGTGTGGAAGATGGAGATTCAGATGGAGTTACTGTGTTTGCTCCATTACTAGAACAGCCATGACCTGTACAAGTGTGATATCGTAGATTTGTTGTGATATAAAGGAAAAGTAGTGCCACTTAATACTATGCTAGTAAGGTGAGATCTGTGGGACAGCCCTGGGACTGCATCCAGATTCTTCTGTCTCCTGCCCTGGGGTATAGTGGGAGCAGTATAGGTGCACCCCAACAATACCACACAACAACTCTTCACCCACTTACATGAATACACCAAAATAATGAAACCTTATATGCCTATTGCTGCTTTTGAGTATCCTCTCTGTAGATTGCAAGAGATCAAAGCGAACACTGATGAAACTGCATTATTTTTGTGGTGTTTGGACGCTTTTATGGCCTCTAATTATGGGTGTAAATGAAAAAGCAGCTTTTTCTGCAGATTCTCGCTCGTGAACATTATATAACTGCATGCGAAAGCAAAACTTGCCTCGTGCCACCATCTAGTGGATATTTAGATATATGCAGGATTATGTGAAGTGGTAAAAAAGAGGGATTCACAAATGTATTTCCTTTGAGTTTTCCAACTTTTTATAATATGAGATCAGGCTGGGGATGCGTGATGAGGCCGGTTTACAAAACAGATTATATTTAAAAGACAAAGCAAAGCGTATACTGCTTGTGCAAATACTAGACACTGAATCTGCACGTACTCTGTGAAAACCCTTAATTGCTAGCTCACTAAAAGTCATGTTTTTTTTATCGATGCACGTCACCTACTCCCTTAAAGGTATACATAAGTTTCCCTGTTTTTACCTTTTTCTATTCTAACACCTACTACTTATATCAGAAACATGCATGACATTGATTCATTCAGTACACATAGATTTAATTTATAAAAAAAAATATATATATGTTTTCCACTCCCCCATGGCTGCCTACATAGGCACCTGGTACTAACAAATAGAAAAACTGCATTCAAGTATGCTTGTTAACTCTCTGCTAACCTTCCAGCCAGTAGCAACACAATGCAGAGATACAGAACAGCAATGTCTGAGCTGCGTCGTTTCAGGAAGGAGAGAGGTGTGTGGTGGGAACAAAAGACTACAAATCCCATGTTGCTTTGCTGCAGAGACTTAATCCCCATACTCTTACTGCATACCTATACTGCTTCTGGTTGGTCACAACAAATTATGATTGTTAAGCTTATTTAGCTTGGATTTTCAGGGGCATTTCTTCTCAAAAGCAACTGCCAGAAAACTAAAATCATTTTGCAATTTAGTGTAAGTTTATTGTTTATTTTGAGATTTTTTTTTCCTATTGATTCTCCTCTGTCAGATGCATTTATATTCCATGAAACTTCCTTAACATACCCAATCTTCACATGTTATTATGCCAAGGAGAAATGTTCGTTATAACTGAGTAATAATAATTGAAGAATACATTAATATGTTAATTTAGATTAATATTAGTAAAGTAGGTAACCAGATATTAAGCAGTAATTACCTTGTTGTTGTTCTTTAACTGCAGACAATGCTTTTGTTTTTGAGACCCCTTTCTGTATTTGTGGGAGTGAGGATAAAATGACAGCAAGTACTGTACTCCCATAATGTTTAACCACACTTGGTTAGTTTGCAGCAGTAAAGATGAATTTCTCCGATAATGTAGTGTAGTCTGTACCATGTTGCTGTAGATTAAACCTATGGCCCAATACATTTTACGTCATTCTTTACAAATATTGGGAGCTGGGAATAGAAAAGTCCCAGGAGTCTAGGTTCCTAAAATTTTGCATCTGTGGTACTGTGTTTAAAACGTACTCTCTTGAAGACCCACTTTTGAAATTAGGCAAACTGTTTAAGACTCTAAGAAAAAAGCATACGACCCATAATTTGTCTTCTGTATGTTATGGAAGTTGCAGTGGAAGTTGCAATTTTATTTTCCTCTAATCTACCACCTGAGATGGGAAGAAGGGAAGAGACTTTGGCTGTAGAGAGAGCTTTATCTGCACAGTGGGAATGTGGCAGCTGCATCTGCCTTTGCTATCAGCAGGATTAATGGAAAGCTCAGTAGTTCATATGGATATGCCCTCCTAAGATGGAAGCTGCAGTAACCCTTCAGTCAAGGAAATGGAGCACATAAAAGTGAAATACTTGAAGGTTTTCATTATTGATTGATATAAAATATTAAACCATACATTATATATATATATATATATATATATATATATATATATATATATATATATAATTTATTATTAAGAAAATGTTAACACCACTGTGGCTAGGAAGCAAGTAAAATGTTTTCATCCCAGCCATGTGCATATCCTACTTCTTACGCATGTCTGATGAAATATAATTTGCATAGGACATTTAGCTTGGATCATTTCAATATGTGCAGGACAGTTTTATAACAAACTGAATGTGTTCTACTCCATTACATACTGGTTCTGTATGCATTTATACATCTATATATTGCATTTTATTTATGTGTATATACTGCAATATATATATATATATATATATATATATATATATATATATATATATATATATATATATATATATTGTTTTATATGGGTTTATTTAGTAGAATGCATATGCATTAGTATATAAGATTACATATCTGCAAAAAGACACACTGAACTATTCATTTCCAGTCAAACGGCCATGATGCCTTTGTGCTATGAATATTTTGCACTCTCACACTAACTATAGTTGACACAAGCATTGATTGCTCTATGTATAACGTTTCAGTTCAATACGCACTGTCACATTGACCTAATGTCTGTAGGTAAGGCAGATTGAGATGGCTAAGGCTGCTTGTTATGTTTATTGTGGTTTTAGTTTCTGTAATACTAGCGACATGCCCGTCAAAAAATGACGGCAATAGAATTGTAAGGCAGGTAATGCTGTTTGGTACACAAAGTAAGTATTTTTTTGTGCGAGTACCTTCGGCACCTATTGCAAGCCTTTGGCGCTCATTGCAAGCCTCTTGGTTGGTGTATGTTTAGTTATGAGAGCTCTTTTGGTGCTCATTGCAAGTTTTCCGCTGATGGGTTTTTGGCTCGCATTGTGAGCCTCTCCCCTGGTGTAGTCGTGGTCCTGTAAACACCGTTGGCGCTCCTTGTGAAGCGCGCTGAGCGCCTTTAGCGTTTGTTGTTGTTGTTTTTTTGTTTTGTTTTTTATGTGTATGTATTTTTTATGTTAAATAATAAATTAGTAAAGTATATACTTTACCTATTTGTAATTAATATATGCATTATGCAATATACTGAAGAGCTAATAATCTGTTTTGATGTTTCTGTAGCATACACCTCAGCTCACCAACAGTGCAAATCTTTATTGTAAGTGTCAGCAATGTGTGCAGTGTAAATAGGCTGCGTGCGCAAGTGGAAACAATTTGTTTCGCATTTTGTAATGGTAATGTTATTCGGTTTGAGTGATTCTGGTAAAATGGCTGTGATTATGTATGTGTTAGGCGGTGTGTTGAAGTGTAGTTCCGTGAGTTGTAGGTATGATGCGCAAGGCGTGCGGGGTCGTAGGGATGAGCGCCTATGGCGCTTATCTCCACCAGCGCAGTGAGCGCTTTTGGCGCTCCCTGCCAAAGTCCTACGGGGTCATTGGGATGAGAGCCTACGGTTGCCTGCAACTGCGGTCCTCGTTTTGCGAGCCCTCAGTTTTAACGTTGCGTTAGCAACAGATTTTGGCAAGGACGCGCTGCTGAAAACTATATATGTGATGTTGGCACCTTGATATAAATTTCAGTTTGTATTCTGTTGGTTTGGGATAAATGTCTGCTTTTTTATGTACATGCTTTTGGCACTGCTTCAATATATGAAGGTTGTCAATATCATATTAGATTGTCCATAGAGCTGGCTTTCTGATTATCTACATATACCTACGATGGATATACATAAATGCATGTGTATGACTGTGTAGCTGTGTTTCTGAATTATTTATCTGTTACTTGTCTGTACAATTTTGATAATGCATGGTGTGTGTTTGATTATACCTTTGTGTTACTGTACTATTTTATACATTTGTGTACAGGGTTTAAGAACATCTGGGAGACAAGGCCATTTTTTATATAACAAAAAACATCCTTTAATATATCTATATCCACATGCTATTGCCCTGACTCCTAAAATGCCTCATTGTCTCCATTAAAAATAGGTTATCCCATATGCTCAAACCAAGACAACGACAATATGTATGTAAAATCTTTATTGTTAATGAGAGCACTGTTGTGACTTAAAAATGCTGAACCTTTTCTAATCTTATCCAGAAAACGGAAAATGGATGTTGTAAGACTGATAAATTTGTCTATATCAGCGAGATAACGAGAGTTGTCTCAATATGGATGTAATTGAATTACTGTCTAATAAAAAAGTTATTGGATAAAAAAAATATCATTGCTTGGGTATTTACTGGATATTTCACAATGTGAATGTTTTCTGGGTTATATAGTTGTATGCAACAAATTATTGTATGTATACTACATTTTACACTTATGGAGGTCCCCTTTATGGTAGAATGTTTGATGTGTTTGTGTTCAGTCTTGTCAGACTCTCCAACACCTTAAAGACTGCAACCCTCCATGCTGATCCTCTTGGTATTCATGGCAGAGGTACTGGAGAGGGTTGCCAGTTCCTTCTCCAGTGAGCAACAGTATACAGGTCCTGGTATTCCTGGGTGGTCTCCCATCCAAGTACTGACCAGGCCCACCCTGCTTAGCTTCAGGGTGGTGGGACCTCTTTGTTCCCTGACTGGAATCAAACCCAGGTCACAGAGATGAAAGCGCCAAATCCTAACCACTGGATCACCAGGAAACCATTTGGTAGACTAGTAAAATACCAATACAAATATGTGCTATTTGAACGTTAAAAAAAAAAAAAAAAAAAAATTTAGTTCTTAGAAAAATAGCTGTGATTATATCCATTTTTGGCAGTCACTTAGCTCAGGAGATCCTCCTGCCAGAATGATCTTATTTGCATTACCTAAATACCCCCATTAGTGGATTAATTGCTTTTTGTTGTGGGATGATCCCTTGATCTGAGTGACAGCTAAAGGTTAGTAAATTCTAATGTTTTTTTATTGCTAGGGGACATTTATTTATTCCAATTTCAAATATTCATATTTTTATTGGTAGCTCCGCTGTCCATTTAAAAGTCTCTACAGCTAAACCTACAAAGTCAGTATTTGAGGAAAATAACTGTAATGTAGTTTTAAAAACGTACTTGAACTTTTAGTGTTAATGGACTTCTCTCCACCTCTTACTATATACCCAGGAATGGGAGAGTATCTCTCAAGATGCTAACCTACATTTTTGACCAATGTAAGTTTTCCTGCAGTGTCCACTTTTATTTACCCACGAAGCTGTCCTGACAGAAGTCTTTATCTGCAATGAAGCAGCCTCTTGGGCAGATTTGCTCCCACCCGTGGACACTTAAGGTAGAGAGAATCATATCTTCTGAATGTATTAAGCAATAAAGATCAAACGTAGGTTTTAATAGCAACATTGATCTTTTTTTTGTTTGCAATTAATAATTGTGTTGCTAATTAGTTATTAAACAAATAAAAACCTGTTATATGATCACTCCAGTTTTTTAACTGAGAAAATATTTTATTGCCCATAATCCATGTTTTAAGTCAAAGGCAAGGAATGACGTTATATTTACAGTAACCTTTATATTTGTGAATTTGCATCCTTAAAGGCCTACTGTAGTACATATACAAATCATGCTCATATGTTTATTGTTCATAGTATGCAGTTTAAAATAAATAAAAGTTAAACATTTTTCTTATTTTTGAAACTGTATTTTCTCCTAAAGCAGAGCTGCAGATCTCCTGCTACCCGTGTCATCAGGGGCATGGCCAGCTCTTCCTGTGCGCTGGACTGAACATGAAGTCTGACCAGTGCAGATTCTGCTTCAGACTGAGCATGTTCAGTAAAAGGGTGGAGCTATGATGTCTCATGCAGTCACTGGGCGGGACCTGTGGGTCAGCTGCAAGCATGTTACAATATAGCGGTTACCTCTGAGGGCGGGGCCAATGATGTCATGGGCGGGGCAGGGCAGCCCAGCCTTCTAAAACATCCATGATAGTCCTGCACACAGGCAGAGCTGGCCACTCCCCTGATGGACACAGGCAGGGATAGATATGCAGCTCTGCTTGAGGGAAAAACTATTTAAAAGTTAAAAAAAAACAAGGTTAGGTTAATTTCATACACAGGGCCTGACTGGACTGTTTTACACTATGGCCTAGGCCTGGACTGGCAAGAAGTTACCCCTTTTATTGTTATAGTTATGTATTTTGTATTACTTATGGTTAAAATGATGTATACATTGTATGTATTTTGAATATGTTACAGTGTTGTAATATGGTGATGACTCGCCTAGCCCCACCTAATTAAACAAACACAGGGGGTCTTGGGCAGATAAAACAGATAGTCTGAGTGTGTACAGCAAATGGTTATAGTTCATACAATCACCAGAGTAGCTTAATTGCCTGACCTCATCAGATGTACAGGGTTCCCCAGTAAGCAGGGGCAGCCTATTGCGAATTGGTCCCTCTTCTATGTACCTAAGGATAGGGCTTACTGTGATTGGCCAGGCTGTGTGCCAGAGAATTGTACAAAATGTGACAACTAATAAAGGTGTGGTAGTTGTGTCTGGATTTACATATTCAAAGTGTGAGTGCCAGTCTGTGAATTAATAATTATGTGGTGTTCCTGACATCCTGGTTTGTTTGAAGCCAGGTCCTGGGTGTGGTACTTGTGTTTGGTCTATCTTCTGCTATCAGAGATAACAAGAACCACACAATTCTGCTGGGTTAGGTTTGAACTAGGTTCATATCAAGCCCCCTTGAAGTAGCAAATCATGACCGTTATTATTTGTTTTAAACTGCATTGAGTTTTAAGTGTCTATGAACCCCAAAGAAATGTGAGCTTTACGTGTAACTGCAGTACAGTGGCCATTTAACATACGAATACAGAAAGACGTGTAAACAAGGTGCAGATACTGGGGTGTGCTTAGTGTAGCCACAATGCAGTAGGTGCTTACCAGTTACAGGAGAATGCAATTTAAATGTGAAGAGTGCACAGAATGTGTGAAGCACAATAAAGTTTTGCAGGTATAAATAAATACAGCAAGGGCATTCAAGAATGATTGGAAATACAGTCAGGTTATCCTAAAGAATAATTATTTGTAGGACAACAGACATAAAATATATGTTGTTAAGCTTCGTTTTAAACCTTTAGAGAGTTAGGTAGAATAAATGTGCATGTAGGTACATTATTGGTTTGCACCACAAACTAAGCAGGAGTTTGCATTCTCATTAAAGGTATATGGAAGTCGTCCCTGTTTGTAACTTTATCTGATCTAACACACGCTGCTTCTATCAGAAACACACATTACACGGAGTCATTCTATACACATACAGATTTATTTTAAAAAAACAACCCAGATGCCTACATGGGCAGATGATACCTACCAATAGAAACAGTGAATTTGGGTACAGTTTATAACCCTATACTAGCCTTCCAGCAAGTAGCAGCACAGAGCAGAGATCCAGAGAAGTTGCATAATTTGAGAGAGGGAAAAGCAGACTGCACATTCCATGATGCTTTGCTGCAGGGACTGAATTCCCATACTGCTACTATCTTATATCAGCCTCTGATTGGCTACAACTAATTTTAATTTTTTTGTTGATGCTAATTTCCATATCAAACGCAACTGCCAGAAAACTAAATTATAAGTGTTTCTTTTGGGATTTTTTTCCTGCAAAAAAATGTTTGCATACTCTACTGACTCTCCTCTATCATATGCATTCATAATCCAGGAAACTTCTATGTGTCTTTAACTAGATTGAAATACAACATGGAAATACACAATTCATAGTGCTAGAAAACAAAAAATATGACTGGTCTTAGCCTGAATGCATGGAGAAAACAATTAAGGTCTTACGGGCTCCTTCTCTTATAACCATGCTACTACACACATTAGTCACTGCACCAGCTTGTATTGTGTGCTAAAGGTTAATGAGGGAAGGTTTTCTAGGACTAATTGATCATGTGAGTTAGTCTTTACAGGGTATTGGAAGCTGCAGATAACAAGATGATTGACGGTCATGACGCAATACTTATGTTGATAAATTACCCTTTTTGTGTCCTAAAAACTATACAATAGACATGACCTGACTGGGGAATAACTCCTTGCAGTTGTTGTAATGAGGATGCGGATGTAAACATAATCTTTATTCTTATTGTTTTAATCTAAAAGCGAAAAAAAGCATTATCCAATTGTTCACCTAATTTGTAGATATTATGACAAAAAACTAATTCACTTTATTTAATACAGAAAACATTTTACTTAACTTTCCCATAGCCCAATTTCACAGACTTGAGCAGAGTATCAGAATGGGTCCTATCAAAGCTATGTTGAGAAAACATCTTAGCTTTTCACATCTTCCGAGACCTTCACAGTCTGTTGCCAAAATGATGATATGCTCAAACTGTAGCCCTCCAAAAAAAATAATAATAGATTTGACGGCTGATATGAACCAAACAGACCCATTATATATACCCATTATATATACCCATTATATATACCCATTCTATATACCCATTCTATATACCCATTCTATATACCCATTCTATATACCCATTCTATATACCCATTCTATATACCCATTCTATCCGACAGGTTTGGCTTAAATAAGGCTTTGGATAGTCAAATGCTCACCCCAGCTATGCTTAAACTCCCTTACTGTGTTGGACTCTACCACTTCAACTGGAAGGTTGTTTCACTTATATACTACTCTTTCTGTAAAGTAGTACTATCTCACATAATCCCTAAATATTCCTCCTTGCAACTTCAAATCATGGCCTCTTTTTCTTTTATTCTTCCTTTTCTCAAAGACACTTCCATCTTGAAATATATTAAGTCATTTGATATATTTGACGGTTTCTATCATATCGCCCCATCCAGGAAGCGAAGACACTTGGCAAGAATAGATAACATGGGTTATGATTGATAAGAACATGACCATAACAAGCTATATCTAGGTAGCTAACTACATATTATTTTAAATAACAATGAATTGCAAAAATACTTGTTTTATTGTAGTTTTGATTTTCCCAGTCTTCAGACCTTTTCTATTTCCTTTTAAAGTAAAAATTGGGTATGACTTTAAAACTTGGGGCTGCAGATGAAAATTAACCAGATATTTCTGATACTACAAGCAGTGGCGTAGCTAGAGTAAACGTCACCCGGGGCGGTCCGTTCAAATGTCACCCCAGTGACCTGCGACTGCGATGTGCGCCGCAGGCGCTCATCGCAAGGCTTATGGGAGAGGCTTCAATGCCTCCCATGTCTGTCCCCTTCCTCCTCCTTTCAGAGGCCCACACTGCTCCCCCTGCCCCGCTGATGATCCCCCTGCCCCGCTGATGATCCCCCTGCCCCGCTGATGATCCCCCTGCCCCGCTGATGATTCCCTGCCCCGCTGATGATCCCCCTGCCCCGCTGATGATCCCCCTGCCCCGCTGATGATCCCCCTGCCCCGCTGATGATCCCCCTGCCCCGCTGATGATCCCCCTGCCCCGCTGATGATCCCCCTGCCCCGCTGATGATCCCCCTGCCCCGCTGATGATCCCCCTGCTCTGCCCCGCTGATGCTCCCCCTGCTCTGCCCCGCTGATCTGCCCCGCTGATGCTCCCCCTGCTCTGTCCCGCTGATCTGCCCCGCTGATGCTCCCCCTGCTCTGTCCCGCTGATCTGCCCCGCTGATGCTCCCCCTGCTCTGCCCTGCTGATGCTCCCCCTGCTCTGCCCTGCTGATGCTCCCCCTGCTCTGCCCTGCTGATGCTCCCCCTGCTCTGCCCTGCTGATGCTCCCCCTGCTCTGCCCTGCTGATGCTCCCCCTGCTCTGCACCGCTGATCTGCCCCGCTGATGCTCCCCCTGCTCTGCCCCGCTGATGCTCCCCCTGCTCTGCCCCGCTGATGATCCCCCTGCCCCGCTGATGATCCCCCTGCCCCGCTGATGATCCCCCTGCCCCGCTGATGATCCCCCTGCCCCGCTGATGATCCCCCTGCCCCGCCCCGCTGATGATCCCCCTGCCCCGCCCCGCTGATGATCCCCCTGCCCCGCCCCGCTGATGATCCCCCTGCCCCGCCCCGCTGATGATCCCCCTGCTCTGCCCCGCTGATGCTCCCCCTGCTCTGCCCCGCTGATGCTCCCCCTGCTCTGCCCCGCTGATGCTCCCCCTGCTCTGCCCCGCTGATGCTCCCCCTGCTCTGCCCCGCTGATGATCCCCCTGCTCTGCCCCGCTGATGATCCCCCTGCTCTGCCCCGCTGATGATCCCCCTGCTCTGCCCCGCTGATGATCCCCCTGCTCTGCCCCGCTGATGATCCCCCTGCTCTGCCCCGCTGATGATCCCCCTGCTCTGCCCCGCTGATGATCCCCCTGCTCTGCCCCGCTGATGATCCCCCTGCTCTTCCCCGCTGATGATCCCCCTGCTCTGCCCCGCTGATGATCCCCCTGCTCTGCCCCGCTGATGATCCCCCTGCTCTGCCCCGCTGATGCTCGTACCTGGTTTCAATCCTGCCAGCACCGCCGCACTCACCGTCTTCTCCTCTGCGCCGACCGTCCTCCAGCCAGAACTACTTCTTGGATCAAGCCGCGAATCGCGCAGGCGGGATGCGCATGCGCAATGCAAGGCTTGATCCAGAAAGTAGTTCCGGCCGGAGGATGGGAGCCACAGAGAGGGCTGACATTTTTTGTTGGAGGTGACATAGTGTCATCGGGTGACACTATGTCACCTCCAACACAAAATTTCAGCCCTCTCTGTCACCCCTCCAGATGCTGTCACCCGGGGCGGTCCGCCCCCCTCGCCCCCCCTTAGCTACGCCACTGACTACAAGTAATGTTAGAAAATGACTGCAATAACCAATTACCTCTTACTCATATGCAGCATCGCTGTGAGATTCCCATTTATAGTGTCTATTTAAAATGAGCCTTTAATTCTGTTATTTAAAGGGCTTAAAGGACCACTGGAGTTCAAGAAAAAAAGACACTTGCTTGTCCGGTGTATAACAACTGTGTAAGCCATGGACAAAAAAAAATTTTTTTGCGCAATTCTGCATTTAAATGAAGACTCTATTTATGAATACAGGAACCCATTTTTTGTTTGTTACATCAAATCCTGAAAGCTGGGGAGGGTGTTGTTTGCAGTAATCAGTGGAGGATGTGTCAAGCAGAAGCCCAGAACCTTTTGTCTTTAACGGGAGAAGATTAATATTGCCCCTTCCCACTTACTGGCCTTAGAAGCAAGATGGTGCATCAAAGGATGCAACCACAGCTCTCCAGAAATATAAACATCTCTCAAACAGACAAAACTCGCAGCATAATTTTTTTTTATATCTAAAAGCTACCAGCATTCTTTTTTTTTTTCCTGCTTATTTATACAACTAGTCCGTGTCAGAGTTTTCAAAAATATAAAACATTTTTATTGTGCAGTGGTTTGTTTAATAAATGTTACCCTACACTGTTCTGCCTTTAGAGGGTTTTGACCACACAGTATTCTTCAAAGGAGAAACATAAGTAAAAGACAAAAAAAAAAAGTAACAAAAAAATTACTTACAAAGGCTATTGATTTTCTTTTTTGAAAATGAAGCTCCTAGAGAGGAATAAACCGCTTTAAATGGATAAATGTCTTTGGAGGTTTGTCCATATCAGCCAATTTACAGCAATTCAGCTGAGAGCCATAAGGGCCTGCTAATGAGATCTACTCCCTGCTAATGAGATCTACTCCCTGCTAATGAGATCTACTCCCTGCTCACACACAGGTATTTCCCTTTGGCATTTCATGTTAGTTTCCAATAAATGTAAACAAGTTTTACTATTTTTTTTATGACATAAAGTCATTTATATTATGTTAAAAACAAGCACTTTTAAATGCATGACAAAAAACTGTATCCTGTTAACACTAAGTAGTCGGGTAGGCACTATATGGCATAAATCCGTTTAAATAGACCAGCACAGAAGCTTTTCCACTCATGCTACAAGCTTTTCCACTCATGCTAGGAGCTTTTCCACACTTTTTCTTAGGTAATTGGTCAAACTTCACTATCAACAATTATGTAAAAATGTTTGTCATGCTCTCATGCCACTTGGCTAAACACTACTTTTATTATTACTGTATCCTTTATTTGTAATGCGCTAACATATTCTGTAGCGCTATATAGGGGTAAGTTCAAGTCAGAACAAAATTCACAACGCAAAACTAAAGTGGAGGGCCCTGTCTATGAGCAAACGTGCACAGTGCTTTCCCTAAACACTTAGCAGGTGTCAAAACTCACAAACTTACAATTTAAAGGGTATGGATGAGGTATAGAAGGATGAGGAATGTGTTGTGCATATTACTGATGAAGGTGATAAGTTTTTTTTAACAGATGCCTTTTTCGTGAGGTTTTTAGGTAGGAAGAAAGTCTAGTGGAGTGAGGGAAGGAGTTCCAAAGAATAGGGGCAGCACTAGAAAAGTACTGAAGGTGGAAGTGAGAGGAGGTGAGAAGAGAGGAGGAAAGATGAAGGTATTTATCAGAGCAAAGACAGCGGGTGGGAGATTTTTTGGAGACAAAAGCAGAAATATAAGAAGAGGGTTCATACTTTGGGTCAAGATTTTAAATGGTATCCTTGTTGAAGGGAAGTGTTTAGAGTACATGGTGGCAAATTATATCAGCAAATGAGGGACTCCCCTATGCAGTTTGTTCATGATGGGCCTGCAACAAATGTTATGTATATTTTTGTTAAACGTCTTTACATTTTGAATTCATGTATTTACTCATTGCTCATATGTTCCCTGGTGGTCCAGTGGTTAGGATTTATACTTTCACCACTGCAACCTGTGTTCGATACCAGTCAGGGAACCAAGCTGTCACGCCACCCTGAAGCCATGCAAGGTTGGGCCTGGTCAGTACTTGGATGGGAGACCATCTGTGAATACCAGGCGCTGTATGCTGTCCCCCACTGGAGAAGGAACTGGCAACCCATTCCAGTATTTCTGGAACAGCATGGTGGGTTGCGGTCCATGAGGTCACAGAGAGTCGGACACAACTGAATGATGCAAACACATTTGTACTATTAACATGAAAAATATTATTATCTTTTATTTGTATTGCGCCAACATATTCCGTAGCGCCGTACAGGGGAGAATTCAAGGTAATACTACAAATATATTGCAGTCCAGGCCCGTTTCTCTAACTCTCATCCTTTAGGTATGCATTTGTCCTTAAACTTCGACTTCAGAAGTCAGGAATGTGCCAGAATCGCTACATGACAGGCAGGTTGGTGGGAGTTGATGTTTCTAAAATAATACCCTGTTGCTATGACGCCTCCGTAATGGTGCTGAGGAATCAGAATTCATGGCATGATCACATTTCTAATGCAATCAGTTGTACATCGTGTTAGTGTCATTATCACAGTGTTACCATAGCAACAGCAACTTCTGCAGTTTACCTAAATAGTACAGGAGTCGATGAACTATCTTGGAGATGCTCCATAGCCTTTAATGTTTTATACAACTGTTTTGCCACCGGGGGGCAGCAGAGAAATGTTAATTTGTTACAGATAAGAGGGTATTTACGGAAATAGGAGACATTTACAAAGCATTTCTAATCCAAAGTGTGCCTTCAGGCATAAAGAATATAATGATTTCTATATGTGTTGTTTTTTTATTGTTTTAAGAATACAGTTTTATATATATATATATACTCTGTGACCTCATGGAGATATTTATGCCAGAGATGCTGGAGTGGGTTGCCAGCTCCTTCTCCAGTGGGCCACAGCAATACAGCTCCTTGTATTCCTATGTGGTCTCCTGTCAGTAGTGACCAAGTCCAACCCTGTATGGCTTCACGTTGGTGTGACCTCTTGGTTTCTTGACTGGAATCAAAGTCACAGAGGTGAAAGCACCAAATCCTAACCACTGGATCACCAGGAAACCGCAAGTTAGATACTTAGCTTAAATTAGCTGTAAAAATCCTCATTCTAGCATTTATCAAAAATGATTACTTCTTATAGTGGTGATTGATAAGCAGGAAGAGCATGCCCAATTGGTTAAATTATAATCTAGTAAGGTAATAATATTATAAAATATGTATGTATTTGTATATTTATGGCATATTTTATATACTTTTTTATTAATCAAAAAGGGTAGAGGTGCTCATCTGAGAACAAACAATACCTAAGTAGGTTTGCTCTATAGGTCTGGTTATCTACTCGGAGAGAAACCTCTTTTAGCTCACTTGTTCCCTTCACTGGGAGAAATATCCTGTAGAATATCAGTCTGGACTCGCCCAAAGAGTGACCCTGCTCTGAAATACCAGGCTTATTTATTAGTCTTAAAGTTATGAGCATAAAAGAAGGATCTTTTTTTGTACTTTTAATATCTAGTTTTCAAGCTAAATTATCTAATACTTAGACTCCATTTTTAATGACAACCAACCACATTATATTGTGTGTTCCTTTTTAAGTACTGGTTAGAAGGACTGATATATTGATAAGCTGGGTTCCCTGGTGGCACAGTTGTTAGGATGCAGGTGCTCGCACCACAGCATCCTGGGTTTCAAATCCAACTAGGGAACCAATAGGTTAAATACTTGGATGGGACACCAGCTGGGAATACTAGAAGCTGTATGCTGTGGCCCACTGGAGAGATACTTGAGTGAGTTGTCAGTTGCTTCTCCACTGGGCCACAGCATAAAGCTCCTGGTGGTCTCCCATCCAAGTACTAACCAGACCCATCCCTGCTTAGCTTCAGTTCGGTTCTGACCTCTTTGTTTCCTGACTGGATTCAAACCCAGGTCGCAGTGGTGAAAGCACAGAATCCTAACCACTGGACCACCAGGGAACCCACTGCTTCATCATAGCCCAATTTTATACATTTTCTGTGCTGTAGGATTCTTTTGTTTCCAGCTTTTCTCACCTGCTGCTTCAAACACTGTCTTCATTTTCAGGGCTACAATATTGTCTGCTCATGCACCCTAAGTACAAGACACATTAAAAGACCACTTGTATGTAATAAATGAACAACATTAGTAGCGGTGTAAGTCATGAAAATAAAACTTTTTTTAAAGAAGAATCTTTAATAGAGGTTTCTATCTGGTCTTTGTTGCATCACTTCCTGAGAGCTCGATCATGAAGGGTGTGTTTTCTTATCTATCAATCGAGGGAAAGGTGGGGGAGATGTCACAATGATTTCTTAGATAACTGGGTCTGATTAAATTTGACACCACTACCCTTCCTCCTCACAGGCCCAAAAGCAGACAGCCAACATCAATAGATGCAAGCACAGCTCTCTAGAAATATTAAAGCATCTCTCACACATACAACTTCCAAGTATCATAGATGATTCCAGGGACCAGCAGAGGCATCAATATTTATTTATTTTTTTCTAATTAACAAAACTTTAAGACTTATTCCCTGCCTAATTATGTTGTAACAAGTCTCTAATTGTTCTCATTGTGCAGTGGTCCTTGGTAATGGAATCTGATTAGAGGAAATTTGGTTTCATTTGTTTCTAGGATACAAAATAAGAGAATTGTTTAGCACTGTAATCGGTGTTAGGCAACTTACAATAAAATGACAAAAAAATATATAAAAGAAAAGAGAAGGCCATACAATCTAAATATGTTTTAATTGTTTGCATATACGTGAAAATATCTGCAGACTAAGTATTTTCATAATTCAAAACAATGCAAAATATAGAAGATATTCTTTGAAAAACAGTACAAATAAAATAAAAAAGCTCCTTGTACAGTATGCAGAGTTATTAGAACATTGTACTTGGCCAAGGTGGAAACAGCGTTATTGTTCTTCAAAATGTAAAAGTATATTATAGGATTTGATTGTACTGAATGAGAATAGTGTATTCATGTGCACTCACAAACTATAGAAATAAACATCTGAAGATTTTAGGTAACCCGGACTGTTCTTTAGAAAATTCACAGGATTTGAGGTAAAAGCAAAATACAAACTAAAAAGCAGCACGGCTTCGCTTTACGGTGCTTATTACACTGGCTCTATTTTGACAGAGTGCTTAACTGGTCAGTACAGCGCTGCATTCTGCGAACGGCTATCTGTTATTACTAAACCAGTAGGAGGCTCAGACTTAAAATGTTGGTATAATTAAAAAATAGATCATTTTAACATATAATCCTGTGCTCTTTGACACCATGAAGAGCACTTACAGCGAGGTAAATGGCCCTTTAATATTAGAAATGGATCTTGCGTACATGGATGTTTGTTATTAAACAAACCTACCTAATACATTAATTACTATACCTGTCACGCTTCCTTTACTTACAATAATTCACCATGTTTTCCTCAGGAACACCAACCCCCTGTAGTGCTCCATCTTACCTGCTAGACTGTTTGTATATTTCATTTCTAAAGAATGTTCCTAAATCCTAATTTAGCACAACTCCATGCTGCCTGGTAAATTGAGTATGTGAGAACAAACAGCAGGAGTTGCCATGGGAACTTGTGGCCTTGTAAATTAGAGTGAAAATACATACCTAGGGGAGAAATAGAGTTTGTGTGAGTGCTTTAGGGCAGGCCCACCCCTAACAGAGAAATGTAATATTAAACTTGGGAGCCAGACAAACTGGGTATGGGGCACATATATGTGGAACAGTTTTTTAAATCCTCAATGTACACCATCAGGCCTGAATTTGAGGAAATCGCGGTTACCACATAAGTGTGCACCAACTTTTAGCAGGTAGAGATATCATTATATGCCGGCCTCAAAGTGTGCTTTGAATACCAAATGTGGGAACCATTGATTTAGAGTTACCAAGATGGAGGTTAGCCAAACTGAAACATTTCCATAGTCAGATTATTATTATCCTGTATTTGTAAAGTGCTGACATATTTTTTTACAGGGGTTAAGTCAAAAACAATTGGACCTACCCTCTTATGGTAGCGCAGCAGTGGCGGTGAGCATCCGCTAGATGGTGCTGCCGATATTCCGGTGCCATATCAGAGTCCAGGCTTAGGTAAATTGTTAGGGTGAGTTCAAGGGTCAGGGTAACATTATAAGCTTATAACTGCTCTCACATATCGGCAGCGCCATCTATCAGTTGGAGGCTGCACTACAGTGGCGGGCTTGTTCCGACACCATAACAGGCTAGATCCAAACAATCTTAGCACATTGTAAAAGAATGGAGGGCCCTGTCTTTGAGCTTCAAATCAAATGTACACTGTACTTTCTCTAAAGCACCTTACAAGATTTAAAATTTACAATCTAAAGCAGTGGTAGTCAACCTGGTCCCTACTAGTGGGCGATCACTATCTAGTAAGTACAGGGCGATACATAGCTAGGGACAGCAGTCAGGACCGGATCACTATCTAGTAAGTACAGGGCGATCCATAGCTAGGGACAGCAGTCAGGACCGGTTCACTATCTAGTAAGTAGAGGGTGATACATAGCTAGGGACAGCAGTCGGGACCGGATCACTATCTAGTAAGTACAAGGAGATACGTAGCTAGGGACAGCAGTCAGTACCGGATCACTATCTAGTAAGTACAGGGAGATACGTAGCTAGGGACAGCAGTCAGTACCGGATCACTATCTAGTAAGTACAGGGCGATCCATAGCTAGGGACAGCAGTCAGGACCGGTTCACTATCTAGTAAGTACAGGGATACATAGCTAGGGACAGCAGTCAGGACCGGATCACTATCTAGTAAGTACAGGGATACATAGCTAGGGACAGCAGTCAGGACCGGATCACTATCTAGTAAGTAGAGGGTGATACGTAGCTAGGGACAGCAGTCGGGACCGGATCACTATCTAGTAAGTACAAGGAGATACGTAGCTAGGGACAGCAGTCAGGACCGGATCACTATCTAGTAAGTAGAGGGTGATACATAGCTAGGGACAGCAGTCGGGACCGGATCACTATCTAGTAAGTACAAGGAGATACGTAGCTAGGGACAGCAGTCAGGACCGGATCACTATCTAGTAAGTACAGGGCGATCCATAGCTAGGGACAGCAGTCAGGACCGGTTCACTATCTAGTAAGTAGAGGGTGATACATAGCTAGGGACAGCAGTCGGGACCGGATCACTATCTAGTAAGTACAGGGATACATAGCTAGGGACAGCAGCCAGGACCGGACCACTATCTAGTAAGTACAGGGAGATACATAGCTAGGGACAGCAGTCGAGACTGGGTCACTATCTAGTAAGTACAGGGCGATGTATAGCTAGGATCATATGATTTATGTAACCAGAAATAAGACCGGGTAAATTGCGTTACTGTGGCACCTGAGGGCGGTAAGGAAATGTTACCATCAAAAGTGGGCGGTAGGTATTTAAAAGGTTGAGGTCCCCTGATCTAAAGGATGTTGAACTCTACAAACGTATTTAAAAGGCAGGCTTTTGCTCACATTGCTAAATGTCAAAACCCAAATCTGTTTCAAAGACAAAGCAAGATTCTCTTTCCACTTACTGTGTAGTTGTGATCCTCACGTAATATGCACACTGTGAATATTAACCCTCACTTCAAAGTTGGAATCTATTCCTGCTTTAATAGTTGCGTCAATCTTTATCAGAAATTCTTACCCTCTGTAACTAAGTAGATACAATTCATGTCAAGTATGTATCAAAACATTTCTAGCTAATGCTTACATACATATTATTCACACTACTAGCCCTACTATCTGTACTATTACTTTCACATCTGCATTTTTCCAGTACATTAAAAAAAATAACATCCAAATCCTATAGATCAATAAATAAATAACTTTCTTGTATCTAACTTTTATGATACATTTGGTCCTTTCTTTCTATGAGTGCACAGAAGGGCCGCCAGCACAGGCAGCAGCAGTGAGCATCTGCTAGATGTCGCTGCCAAAATGTTCCTGCCAATATCATAGCTTTAGGGTTAGGGTAAATGTTTAAGCTTGGAAATTGTATATGATCTCGGCAGCGCTTGCAAACTGTGCACAATTTTGTCAGCGCCGTCTAGCAGCTCCTTGCTGCAACTGCTGCTGACACTGCAGGCACATTCATAACTGGAATGATCCATACATTTCTTTATATACATTTTGTCTCTTGAAACC
The DNA here is from genome assembly GCA_027410445.1 of Discoglossus pictus. NCBI lineage: Eukaryota > Metazoa > Chordata > Amphibia > Anura > Alytidae > Discoglossus > Discoglossus pictus. Next base: position 75,274,484 of record CM050164.1, on the reverse strand, counting down.
TTTTGCAACATGTCTTACCTTCAATTATTTAACTAAATTGTTAGTATGTATAAATAATACAACATAATTCTGTTCCCATGATAACTGTATGCCTTTCTTATATATTTTTGAATGATTATAATACTTTCTGCAGAAATATCCCTTTCATCTGTCACTTTAATGACATTTTAATATGCTAGCGTTTTTCCATAATATTTTGGTAGGAGATCCTAGCAAGACATAATAGAAATAGAGGCTGGGTTTTGGGAACAGTGTGTTATCTTGATCATACGTATCACAATAAACCTGGTATATTGTCAATGGGATCCTTATATATATATTTTTTACTATTTTTAAATACAGTTCCAACAATCTATCAGGAGCAACTCATTTTTTACATGCCACATTTAGTAATATGGGAAGAATCTATGTCAATGAAAAACTGCAGAATTTAGGTGTCTAATAGTCTATATATAAATGAAATGACCTTTTTTCTTTTTTAAACGCCCCCCTTGCTTGAGATTGTGTGATAGGCTCCTGGAAGTTTTTTTTTTTTTTTCTTGTTTGGTATAAGCAAGTTGTAGGAGGAAAGGATATCACATATAATAGTTGTGAGCAAGCGGGTTGTTGCTAACGCTGCCCTCGCAAAGAGAGGCCCTCAGTTGCTGCCATGGAGCACCGAAGGCACTCCTTGCCAGCAACTGCGGACCTTGCAACATTTACAGACTTACGACAAACAAATACGATACGCGTGACTTCAGAAAAAAAACACTACGACCTAGCAAAGATAAGACTTTAACATTAGAAACACCATAAATACACACAACAAACACATAAAAAGCTTACCCACAGCGGGGGTGGGGGTCACCCAGAACCTCTGCAAGTGAAGTTACACCTCCATTTAAGGCCAAATTACAGAGTTTAAACACCCGAAAATCACCTAAGCTAGAGAAAAAATGGCCGCCAAAAGAACGAAAACAAGGCTACAGGACCCTAAAGACGCAAAACACCACCAATCACATACGGATTTTCTGAAAAAGCCGGACGAGATCCAAGAACAAGGACGCAAAATCGGCCACAGCCGCGTACCACACATTAGGCGCCATTTTACAACACTAACTTACAGAATCCGGAAGTACACCGCACACATTGCTGACACTCACACAGCAGATCCACAGCACTGAAAGCACACATTCTATGCTGCAGCAACATGAAAACAGATTGCCAGCTCTTCAACACAATGCTTGCTGCATATATTACTTCAAAATAGGTCAAGTATATTCATTTATTAATGTATTATTTATTTGATTACCATAGACCAAACAGCATTAGCTCACTTACAATTTCATTGCTGTCATTTTTTGACGGGCAATATTCTAGTCGCATATATAGTTGTCGGTGTTGGGAACGCTTACGATGTTGGTCACACTTTGCGAGCCTTGTGTCACCCCCAGTAGTACCTGGTTCCTGCCAGTAGAGGCTGCAATGAGCACCAGAGGCACTCATTGCGAGGTCCCCATGGCTGTCATCACCCCCACTACCTGTTTCCTGCCAGTGCAGGGCTTGCTATGAGCGCCAGAGGGGCTCATCGCAAGTCCCCCAGAGCTCGCATCACCTCTTCTGGACTACCCAGGGCTTGCATCACCCACCCCAGTACCTGGCTGCGAGCCTGCCACAGTACCTGTATGCGCGCCTGTCTTCTCCTCTGCAGCTCGGATCCTCTGTCCTGAACTACTTTCTGATTCTAGCCGAGCGTTGCGGCTGGATCCAGAAAGTAGTTCCGGCCAGAGGCCGGGAGTCGCAGAGGAGGTGAGTGTGGCAGGGTCCCAGGTGAGTGCTGGCAGGTTCCCATCCAGGTACAAGACACAGGGGAGGGAGAGGGGGAAAGGAAACAAGGGGGGGAAGAGAGGGAGAGGGGGAAAGGAGACACGAGGTGGAAAGAAGAGGGGGTAAAGGAGGCACAGGAAAGGGAGAGAGGGGGGAAGAAGACACAGGGGAGTGAGAGGGGGGGGAGGAGACACAGGGGAAGGAGAGGTGGGAAAGGGAGTGGGGGAAGGAGAGGTGGAAAAGGGAGTGGGGGGAAGGAGAGGTGGAAAAGGGAGTGGGGGGAAGGAGAGGTGGAAAAGGGAGTGGGGGGAAAGGAGGCGCACGGGAGTGGGGGGAAAGGAGGCGCACGGGAGTGGGGGGAAAGGAGGCGCACGGGAGTGGGGGGAAAGGAGGCGCACGGGAGTGGGGGGAAAGGAGGCGCACGGGAGTGGGGGGAAAGGAGGCGCACGGGAGTGGGGGGAAAGGAGGAGCACGGGAGTGGGGGGAAAGGAGGAGCACGGGAGAGACGGTGGTAGAGACACAGGGCAGGGAGGAAGAGGGGGGGAGAGACACAAGGCAGGGAGGAGGGAGTGGGGGGAAGAGACACAAGGCAGGGAGGAGGGAGTGGGGGGAAGAGGCACATGGCAGGAAGGAGTGGGGGGGGGGGGGAGAGGCACAGGGCAGGAAGGAGTGGGGGGGGAGAGGCACAGGGCAGGAAGGAGTGGGGGGGGGAGAGGCACAGGGCAGGAAGGAGTGGGGGGGGGAGAGGCACAGGGCAGGGAGGAGGGAGTGGGAGGCACAGGGCAGGGAGGAGTGGGGGGGGGGAGGCACAGGGCAGGGAGGAAGAGGGGAGGAGGCACAGGGAGGAAGAGGGGGGAGGCACAGGGAGGAAGAGGGGGGGAAGAGGCACAGGGCAGGGGGGGAAGAGGGGGGGAGGAAGAGGGGGGGGAAGAGGCACAGGGCAGGGGGGAAGAGGGGGGGAAGAGGCACAGGGCAGGGGGGAAGAGGGGGGGAAGAGGGGGGGGAAGAGGCACAGGGCAGGGGGGAAGAGGGGGGGGAAGAGGCACAGGGCAGGGGGGGAAGAGGCACAGGGCAGGGGGGGAAGAGGCACAGGGCAGGGGGGGGAAGAGGCACAGGGCAGGGGGGGAAGAGGCACAGGGCAGGGGGGGAAGAGGCACAGGGCAGGGGCGGAAGAGGCACAGGGCAGGGGGTGGAAGAGGGGGAAGAGGCACAGGGCAGGGGGTGGAAGAGGGGGGGGAAGAGGCACAGGGCAGGGAGGAAGAGGGGGGGGAAGAGGCACAGGGCAGGGAGGAAGAGGGGGGGGGGAAGAGGCACAGGGCAGGGAGGAAGAGGGGGGGGAAGAGGCACAGGGCAGGGAGGAAGAGGGGGGGGGAAGAGGCACAGGGCAGGGGGGAAGAGGGGGGGAAGAGGCACAGGGCAGGGAGGAAGAGGGGGGGAAGGCACAGGGCAGGCAGGAAGAGGGGGGTGAAGAGGCACAGGGCAGGCAGGAAGAGGGGGGTGAAGAGGCACAGGGCAGACAGGAAATGGGGGGGGAGAGGCACAGGACAGGCAGGAAGGAAGGGGGAAAGGAGGCATGCGGAAGGAGGGATTTTATACCAGTCATTTTTTGAATGGCAATTTCCTAGTAGTAAAATACTTCTTGGTTGGGAAATGTAGACCTCCATCAAGATAGAGCAAACAGATTGTAACCAATATGCAGCAATCCTTTAGCTGAGCCATGTCTCCAAAATCTTCATTCTCAGCAGGAACACAATTGTAAGCTCTGTGTTGTGAGTGTTTGAGATTAGCTGTTCAGCAAGACAAAGTCCATTACATTGCTTCATTGTCGACATAATGATCAAATGTATATTTGCTAAATAGTGTTGTGTTGTGTAGCCATTTTCAGCTGCAATGAGGTAATTATAAGCCTGCGACTAATGTGCCAATTAAATTCTATGGTTACAGTTTTACAATCATAATTATTTCTTGCATCCTGTATACCAGTGATTTTCACAGGGTGTGCCGTGACACACTAGTCTGCCTTGAGCTTTTGCTAGGTGTGCCTCGAAATTTTGGAAGTTATGTAAAAGATTTTGCAAATAAAAGAATATTTATGAATAATGTGGTTTAATATAAATTTTAAGTGCCCAACAGCACATAGTATGGGGCAAGTAGACATTGAACTTGAAAAGAACTCAACAAAAACTTCTGTTCTTATTGAATGGAAACTGGGCATGCACAAGTCTCTTGGCTCTCAAGTAATGTTGCCAAAATTGTGTTCTGTGAGTCCTCGGGCAAAGAATACTGTGATGCAAACAAAGGAAGCTCAAGAACAACTGCATACTACTTCTGGTTTGGAAATTATAAGAGGCTCAACAGTTACATGTGAAAACGTGAATGTAAAGCCATGGTACTGTAGATTGGACCCAGGTTCCTATAATAGAAGTGGTTGTGTAATTATAGCAATGCTTTGCTTTTTCAAGTTTCATTCAACAAGTCTCCAATGTTAATCTAATCCATATCACATTTTTTGGATATCCCTGTGTCAGCTCATTGAAAGGACCACTAAACTTGAACATGGGCAAAATGTTTTTAGAATTAAAAATAACACAGTCCGTAATATTTTAACTTTGATATGGGTTCTACCATTTTGGTTTCTTTGTGATAAACTTCCTGTGGTGGGAGGAGAATTTAAATGCACAGGAAATACCTCTATCTACAAAATGGGAATATAGTAGTGATTGGTCTTGTGCACTCTGATTTGGGTGTGTAAATATTCTTTTTTTTAAGAGTTTCTGAGTGCCAGATGTTCTCCTGGGTCCATCTATTGGTTTGGTGTCCAACAGGTAGCTCAGGAGGTACCAGTAACGATACATTCCTCAGTCTTAATATAGTCATACAATTCGACATACAGAAACCTACATTATTACTGCATCAGACTTAGGCTTGGACTATGGTTTCATTAAATGCGAACTACTCTGGATTGCAGTCTATTTTAGCTCTTTAGCGTCACAGTACATAAATATATGCATTGCAATTTTGTACTAGCTTCTTATATGTTTAATTGATCAGAAGAATCTCACATCAAGTGTTTGGAGGGCCTTGGCCTGTAAGGAGAATAACTAAATGGTTTACCTTTTTTGCTTTTTGTCCGTATTGATTTAGCCACAACATCCACACTCACCAGTGTGGAATTGTAACCAAATAAATATATATTATAGGGTTGAGTATTGAGAAAATGGTGAAATCTTGGCAATGTCAGGTCTTAGCACATATGTCCCTTTGGAATTTGAGAAGGTTCTCATTATCCCAATCTCCTAAAACCACAATGTCTTGTGCTATGCACTCTTAAAACCCCAATGTCTTGTGCTATGCACTCTTAAAACCCCAATGGCTTGTGCTATGCACTCTTAAAACCCCAATGGCTTGTGCTATGCACTCTTAAAACCCCAATGGCTTGTGCTATGCACTCTTAAAACCCCAATGGCTTGTGCTATGCACTCTTAAAACCCCAATGGCTTGTGCTATGCACTCTTAAAACCCCAATGTCTTGTGATATGCACTCTTAAAACCCCAATGGCTTGTGCTATGCACTCTTAAAACAAAAAACACAATTTAGAGGATGCATGGCAAACTGATATCCTTGGCTTAAACAATGTCATAGTAAACAAAGTCTTCTTATAGGACCATAGCAGATATCCCAATTATGGTACGATAGTAAAGTACTAATAAATATATGAATGTTTGCAATAAGAATGTATTAGACCACAAAGCAATTAATCAGTCATGGGGTAATTAGGTACTGATGGCATGCCAGTCTGGTGGGAGGATCTCTTGAGCTGAGTGACAGCCACAATATAGTAAATACAAAGCTGTTTTTCTATTATGAAAGATGATTTTTAATAACTTTTAAATGCAAGTATTCATATTTTTTATTGGTAATTCACTATCCTACCTTCGCTGGGACTTCTAATGTGGCCCTTTAAGTTGCAAGCTGAAATGAGGATGAAGTGCAAATGTACATTAGTGACAGAGGAATATATTAATATCCAGCAATTACTTTTTGGAGAGCATTTCTTTGTGGCTCCATTTAGAACAGGATGAGTTTATACAGTTCCATAAAACATTTATTTTTACTGTTCCTTGTTGTTCCCATATAGAAATGGCTATGACCGGGCTCAATGCCCACTTATAAACAGGAATACTTATTTACCTATGTACATCTCCTCTTGTAAGGCACATTTATATTTACATTGTATTTACATTTAAAATGAACAAGTAGAATATGTGTTGCAAAACAGGATATATGTGCCCTGTGATCTGAAGTCACAGAATGAATAACTTCACAAATATAACTGTACAATTGGTTGTGTTAATGTGTGTTTTTGTATATATCTACATGTAATAGTGTCTGCATGTAAGCTAGGCTGGGCCCAAATGTCACTGTGTGTTACATAAATGAAGCAAGTACATTCTTCAAACCAGAATAAATGCTACATTGAGCTGTAGGACCTTTCCTGTTTTGTTCCGACCAGTAGTGAAGTGCATCGGCCAGTAGGGGGTGCAATGGTGGTGCGACGAGACTTTGTTCAGTTTTGTTGTTTAGGGTAGTGGGCAGATGATAAGTTTTACAAAGTAAAGTAGTGGTGCACGCTCTGTGCCACTGTTTTTCTATGTAAAGCTTATCATCTGCCCACTTCCCTAACTCTAACACTTACCCCAAGAACAAATTGAACAAAGTCTTGACAAACCACTGTCGCGCTATCTACTGACCTTCACGCCATTGCTTAGGTTCTGCATCCTGCTATCGACAATGTCTGTGTACTGTACATAAGATGTGTACACTAGATATGCATGAGTAAACTATTCTCCAGACCATGTTGACACTGGCTTCTAATAATTCACTTTTGGCTACCAGTTCTAATCCGTATGCTTATACCAAAAAAAAAAACATTCATGATCTACATTGATCTTTTGTTTATACTGTCTTGCCCAAGCATATATCTATTCAGGAGTGGACAAAATATATAAAACCTGTGTGCACATTTGGACATGAATTAAAAAAACATATTTCTTGCTCAGAATCTCAAGAAATATAGTTATTGCACTGCACTCTGGGGAAACTGGGCTGGGACATGCAAATGAGTCCAAGATGCATTTTCACTGTTTAATCCAATACCACTTTTAGCATATGCCTGAATACCACCACTTTCATGCATAGCATAAGATGGACTTGCATGGATTAGGACACCTAGTTACAGACAGTGACTGCTTTTGATCTTTTTGTATCTCATCACTGTGGGGCTGGTTCCTTACTCATGCCATGGATTTTGTGGAGGCTATTAACCACAACATGTAACTTAGGCAGGGCAAAAGAGTGATAGAAGCCATCCACCCTACAGAGTACAGTACATAAATATATATATTGTGTGATTTACTGCTGTTCAGTTGTGTTAAACTCTCCATTACCCTATGGACATTAACACCCCAGGCACATATATATCACTAGGAATTTGCCCTTAAAAAATAACGGGATTAAAATAGTAAGGCTGGCAATGCTGTTTGCCACACATTGTGAGGCTTTTGCGCCTCTAAGCACCGGCGGCGCTCCTCACGAGCCCCGCGGCTTGCCTCGACTCTCGAGGTCGCAACTGCGATAACCCACATCGCAAACGTTATGCACAGCGTTCTTGGTCCACAACTATATATGTAATTATTTCTGGTTGCGCTTATCTGAAGATGTTCTTGGCAAAGATACTGGAGTGGGTCGCCTGTTCCTTCTCCAGTGGGCCGTAATTTGTCTGACCTATCTGTTATGACCTGCCCATCTTGGGTGACCCTACATTAAAGTACACAAGCCCCTTCACCACAACAAGGTAGCGTTCCAGAAGGGGATTGTGTGTGTGTTTGTATATGTATATATACATACACACACATATATTTTTTATTTTTATATATATATATATATATATATATATATATATATATATATATATAAATAAATTATAGATAGATATAGATTTAGAGAGATAGAAATTTTACTTAGTATTTTACTCAAACATTTAACTCAAGTTTTGATCCTATGTAACTGTTAGAACTCAAACTGCAACATTGTTTTGAAAATTCATATGAACAATTAAAAATTAGGTTAATATATTGAAAAAAAAAAAAAAAAATCCGTAGTTTGTTTAGTGTTACACACACATTGTCACGAGCCCCATAATTAAACTGATTTCCAACCAAACTATAACAGGGGGATGAGATGAGAAGGAAGCTGCGGGACCAGATGTCCTGTGCTCCTTACACTTCACTGTGATATAAATACATTACAAAGTGATACTTTATTTGACATTCCTAAATGAATGGGATTGTGAAATGTTTTATGGCATGGCCCACATTACATAGCAGAGCAGTGTTGTAGAGTTTCTTGATTTGATACCGGTAGATAAAACTATATATTAATATACTAAAAAAGAGCTTTCTTTTCCAGTTCCTTTATTATAATAATAAATGTTTAATAACACATACGGCAGAGTGTTTAATGTATTTACTCTTACATGTAATTACATTATTAAACTGCCGTCCCAACAAGCAAGGGCCTTCCAGATAAGATTTCCATTAGTTCATTTGAAGCAGCTGAATTATGTTGTCCATTCAAGGCCCAGTCCCACCTGCAGAAGCTCATCAGCAGAAGCAAAAACCTGGTTCCCATTACTGCATAATTGAAAATAAATGTATTTATGTTCTAAAAACAGTGTTATATGTTATGCTATCTCGGTATACAGCAATGCTCTTCTTTTTCCGTGTTGCTGGACATTCACAACTACTCCAGTCTTGAGAGTTACTGGTCTCTGGTAAGACAGGGGTTACAGCTGGCTGCAGCCACAAGACACAGCAGCCCCGCCTGTGAAGGCCTGCCCAAGCAGACAGCATTTCCTGTATGTTCCTGAGAAGGCAGTTCAAACACAGCAGGGAAAGTTCAATGAGCAAAAGGCAAGGCTGACTCCTGGAGAACCAACTCAGGAGCTGTGTGCAAGAGCAGCCCTGCCTCGTAGGGTTAACAAGAGACGTCTGCTCCCACAAGAGAAGGAAAAAAGAAAAAGGAAGAGGCTTTGAGGAAGTGGTAGAAATTCCCCGGCTCCCCCTCCTTTCATCTTGCAGAGTGGTAGAAGTGAAATTTCAGCAGCCGTTGGATGCGAGAGAGGCTGCTGATGCTGGGGAGTACATGCACTTGGCTCTAAGAGGGGCCTTTTTCTGTTTGGTGGACACCTCTCCAGTGTGTTGTACCCAGGTTTATCATTGCCAAGGAAAATGTGCTGCAGGTGCCAAGCATGACATGTACCTACCTGCCCTATTGGCTTGGTCATAGTGGAAAAGGAACTTTATGGAGAGCAATCCACCAGCTCCAGGGTCAGGGATGGAAGAGGAAGAGGAGGCCATCAGCTTTTTGGACCGGGTGTTGCAGGATGAAGATTCTTTTTACCTTGATGATTCTGAATGCCGGACCCCGACTAGCCCTGATGCAAACTCTAGTTTCTCAGTACCCCAGGTAGGTTGTGGGTTTGTACCATGCAGGATAGCACTCCTGCCAACAAGTGTGTGTGTGTGTGTGCAAGTCCCTGCAGTGCCGCCTCCTGCCATACTACACAACCATACCTTAGCAAAGCACTACTTAGGAGATAACATGCGGAAGAGTGATTAGAGGACACACTGTTTTGTCACCAACACTGGAATTTGTCAATTTTTACTTTCATTTATCTTGGCATTGTATGCTAGATTTGGGTGTTTTTGTCATTACTTTCTGTGGAATTCCCAACAAGTAATAACTTGCTGTTGCTTCAAGTATGGTCAAAATTATTTATCAGTAATACAATAAATTGCAAAAAGTTTATGCTAGTTATAGTGTGTTAAAACAAACTTGACATAATTAACCCTTTTCCATTGATACATGTTGAAAATCAATTGCTTTTTAAAAATATTTTATGAATTGATGTTGGTGACATGGGCTGGTTTCATTATAAATGTATACAGATCAAGTACAGGGAAGTGTAAAACAAAACGTAAGTATTATTGATTTCATGTGTATTGAAATACAATGTCAGTATTATTTATGTATATGAGACCTAGCAAGAGCTCTATCTGCTGTTGAATGTTCTGATCTAAATCCCATAGGCAAAGCTAACAGCATGTCACTCAATGGGCTAATTATGTGGTTGGTATCAATAACTGAGCTACTGTACTGAAGCTTTACTAGAGATCAGTCTCCACCACTAGATTGTAAGATTGTCAAAGTAGTAATTGGATTCCAAGCTGAGGTATCTTTTAGTATTCACAATTTATATACGAGGTCTTACATTTTCATGTCTTGGTGCCCGTTAATGAAAGAGAAGCAAAAGCGCTAAAAAAAAGTTTTGTTTCCAGTAAAGAAGCTTCTTGTGACCTTAAAACAATTGACGTAAAGATATATTGCACCATAAGTAAGGTTATCCTGTTTGTATACTTAGTATTACTTGCAGTGTTTCATGAAACTGCCTATAGTCCTTGTAGATAAAGATATACCTCCAAGCTGTACAAGCCTTGGTGTCTGCCGGGTGGTGCCACACCCCAATCACATGGCTTAGGAAGGATTACTCCTTGAGCTAGATACAGATAACGAGGTGACTGAACCATGTTGTAACCTGGCCCAGCCTGGCCTGGCAGCAGAGGTGCGATTAGTTTACACACGCTGAGCAAAAAGGGTGGAGCGCCTGAGTGCAGCGCCAACATCACTGGAAGGAGACTACCTGCTTGCAGAATGACATTGAGTTAATCTTTATTCCTTTCTTATCTCTATGAGCTCTATTCTTTGGAAATAATTTGCTATCTTTATTTTCTTTTTTTTGGAACAGAGGTTAGCTCTGTTCCAAAAAAAGAAAATAAAGATAGCAAATATTGTCCAGACGTGTATTGATGCTGTGTATGTTATCCGTGTGTTGACCTCTAATTTAGGTTTGTCAAGATGGAAGATTTTCAAGGTGCGCAGTCATTTGGATATACGATACAGTGCTCACAAAGATATCCTGCAAAATATGACCTTGAGTACTGGAGTTGACCGCCTGATTTACCCCACCGATGTTCAGTGTGTGGCCCTTTTACTATTTTTCACTATATTGAACATAATTCCCGGCCCTTCAAGTAAAATACAGTGTCTATCATAGTCTATTCAGGACGCTACTTATTATATGACATGTTCCATTTTCAGAATTGTGTCAGGCCATGTCTTACTGATATTATTATTTGAATACAGACAGGGAAATGGCAATAACCAAGAGACTAATTAACCTATTTACGCAAACTAGTATATTCTTACTAGTTCTTAAAGTACCATTGAAGTGTCAAATTTATATATCGGTAGTGTGCAAAATATTTCTATAAAGTTTAGAATGAATAAATAAAGCCTTTTATTTTTTTCTGTTTCCATTACTGCTTTAATGTCACCATACATTTTGTCTCTGTTTCTAACAGGAATAACAATTCTCGAGAAATGGGAGGAACTGTGATCCCTATTGAGTTTTGTGAAACACTGCCACTTTACATAGCCATTTGAAAATGCAACAATAGAAAACCAAGTCCAGGTATTCAGTTGTCAAGCTGTAGGCAGACTAGTAATCCAAGACACAATCCGGTCCTTTCCTGTTATGAGTTCTCCAGCGCACCAGCAGCAGTGACTGTAAGCATCATCTAGATGTGGCTGCCAAAATGTTGCTTCCGATATCATAGCTTTAGGGTAAGGGTTAGGGTTTATGCTTGGAAATTGAGTACCATCTTATCAGCGCCTACAAACTGTGTACAATTCTGGCAGCACCATCTAGCAGCTCCTTGCTGGAGTAATCATAAAGGAAAGATCCAACAATTCCCCAAAGCACAAATCACATTCGCTAAAATTAAGCTTTTCTTTAAAAATGCTTTTATGCACATGGCTTACATAGCTACTAGTTTGTTACATACTTGAACAAACATGGAAGTTTTTCCCAATTTATAGTAACCTGTATTTGTGGATGCATGCTTTTATATATTAGGCTTGCTTTCAGCATACAACACAGGTTATAACCTTAATGTGTTGCATCTTTCCATAGACATCTTCAGGGATATTCCCACAGCAGGAAAATTCAAGTAATATAATTTGAGTAGGAAACTATAATAGCATCAGGAAGAGAAGACTGCTAATGCCACTTTATATGCCATTGGTCAGACCTCACTTAGAATACTATGTTCAGATTTGCAGACAACAATTCCAATAGTGCATTAATAATTAAGAGGCAATTATAAAATCACTATTAAAATGGTGCCTGGTCTAAATTTCAAAATGTATAAACAAATTTCATGATTGATATATATATATAGACATAAAAGAATAGACCTATTTTTAAGTTGGGTGAGAGAGCTATTTAATGAGGCACTCTACGTAATAGAAATCTATATTCAAATATATATATATATATATATATATATATATATATATATATATATATATATATATATATATATATATAGTACATTTGTGTTCACATTTGAATGTCTAAAACTAGTTAAAAAACCTGTTTCCAGCTAAGAATTCCGAGAAATACAGTTATTACACTGCATTCTGGGAAGCTGGGCAGGGACATGCAAATGTGCCCACAAATGCCTCACTCTTCAACCCATAGACCATTTTAAACATGGCTTCCTTTAAGTTTATGCCAGCCACATTACACAGCTTCTATATTGTGTGTGCGTGCGTAAGTATATGTATGTGAGCGTATATATATATATATATATATATATATATATATATATATATATATTATGTGTCTGTGTATATATATATATATATATATATATATATATATATATATATATATATATATATATATATATACACACACACATACATATATATATCTTTATTGGTAAAGTAATATTCTGTAGAGCTGCACAGGACTATTATGTTTTTTTTTTAAAACATTGCAAAAGAATGGAGAGTATGTGTGTACACACACACACACACTAAACTCTTGTGTGTGTGCACACACACACACACACTAAACTCTTGTGTGTGTGCGCACACACACACACACACACTAAACTCTTGTGTGTGCGCACACACACACACACACACACTAAACTCTTGTGTGTGCACACACACACACACACACTAAACTCTTGTGTGTGTGCACACACACACACACACACTAAACTCTTGTGTGTGTGCACACACACACACACTAAACTCTTGTGTGTGTGCACACACACACACACTAAACTCTTGTGTGTGTGCACACACACACACACACTAAACTCTTGTGTGTGTGCACACACACACTAAACTCTTGTGTGTGTGCACACACACACACACACACACACTAAACTCTTGTGTGTGTGCACACACACACACACACACACACACTAAACTCTTGATTATCCGGCAAACCAGCACCTGCCTCCTATTCCCCATTTGCAAAAAAACTCTTGATTATCTGGCACATAAAAAAAAATAATGATTAAATACATTTGGTCAAAATAGCTTTGTTAATAGCTATTTCATAGGTTTTTGAGGTGTTTCAAGGGGTTTAAGTGTTGTTTAGGCTGTTGTTTTTGAGACTCTTGATTATCCGGAAACTACACTTATCTGGCAATATATATATATATATGTGTGTGTGTTTAAATTTTATATCATGCATTACAACAGAGCATGGTTTAAACATGATATGCATTGCCTATAAGATAATGACTTATACTTTAGAAAACTGACGTTTGCAGGGAGTTGTTTGCTTCTCTCCATGTTGTGATCTGTTGGGGGATACAGCATGAGATGACCCCTTGGGTATCCTCTGATCATCATCTTTTTGGCTAAGCAAACACACCTAACTGATTGAAAGATTGCTTAAAAAGGCTTTCCCCAAAATTTGTTTTATTTAACCCATCAGCCTATCGGAGATGCAAATAATTCCCTGTGCAGCTACTTTTTGTTACTTTTAATTTTCGTAAACTGCCTTAAATTTGCATTCAAATGACATGTTTTTAATGTATGCACCTTTCACTGTACGATATAGATTTTGGGGGGTTGTAGTCCCTTTAAATGAAGATTTTTATGTAGATAAGACAAGCAAGTGAAAGCGTTGCTTCTTATCTTCCATCATAATCTGTTGGTGAGAAATTCAGTATATTTTGGGGCAGATGTACATTTGAGTAATGTTTTTTTCTACTTGCTTCTGCAACATGTGACACTGTCTCTTCCTGTTGTCCGTTTAGCTACTATCAGAACCGATTGGTGTGTATAGGGCCCTCAGTTCTCTCTTCACCATGTTCATTTCCTAATACACCGGAAAGAGGAGAGATGACTCAATGATGAGAATGTGGATTTCATCTTGTATAGGTTCTCCTCAGAATGTCTTCTCACATGGTCTGCTGTAGCATTATCATCTGATTATCTTCAAAACTGAAATTATCCACCGTTATTGGTGTTAAAGAAATTCTAACCCTTTCAAAGTAAAATATATTAAAGTAAAAATGAAATATATAGTGTAATTGAAGTATATGTGTTAATTGGTTCCTTCTTAAATGGGTGCTGAAATTCCATATCTACAGATATTTTCTAAAGATAGTGTATAAATCTGCAAACTATTTAAACAAGTTAAACAAAGAACTTTACTATCTTTGGTATTATGTTCAGTGCTAGGAAACTCCATTACGGTTTCTGAGTTCTCCCGATGGTAGCATTGAAAAAATGCCAGATTTTCCTTGTACTGTCATTCAGTCAATGGAAGACATACTGGAATATGACTTGTGCCTGGATGAAAAGCATGGAGGGGCAGCATGTATTCCTCTCTTTTTGTGCATACTGAACATGAGATTAGAAATTATACTGTAGGCTGAAATTGCGTATTCTGCTCCGGGACATATTGTACAGTGACCTCATGGACCGTAACACACCAGGCACATCTTTATATCCATGGTCATGCTGACCCACTTAGTTTTCATGGCAGAGATACTGGAGTGTGGGGCCAGTTCCACATCATCCAGCTCCTGGTATTCCTAGCTGGTCTCCCATCCAAGTACTGACAAGGCCCAACCCTGCTCAGCTTGAGTGTAGTGTGACCTCTTGACTGGAATCTAACCCAGTTTGCGAGTGGTGAAAGCTCCAAATCCTAAACACGGGAACCCTATAAAGCAACTTTACATAGGTGTAAAATAATTGCAAAAATATATGAATCCATTTGTATGCATGTTCTAATAAATCTGATGAATACTGACCACATGTTTATGTTTAGATTGCACTTTAGAGGGGAGGAGAGAACTGGGTGAAAGAAAACTTAATTGGACCGATATAGGAAATCATGAGAGGGGCTGATGGGGATGTATTTGTCATGTGTGCAAGAAAAGCCAAATTAGGGGCATATTTAGATGGTATGCTTCTTTGTGTGTGCCTGTACCCTAGTTACTACTCCTCCTTTCCTACAGTCTTATAGCACTGTCCTGGCAACTTGATGCATCTTACTGTCCTAGGCCTGGGCCCTGTTGGTCTTGGCAGAAATACACCATTGTTCCTAAGATACTGATCATATTGTATCATTTGGACACTATGTTCTAGCATATTGCAGAGTTATCTGGCAGATGTACAGTTAATCTGCTTTACCTGTATTCTTTATCGTGTGCTTTTCATTACCCTACTATATGCCCTATTCAAGCATTCGCATCCTATGTCTGGAATAGGTTATGCATGCAGTTCTCTTTGTTATGCACACAACACTTTATTTGGTTTGAGGCTTATTAGTACTTTGCTATCTCACTTTGTATTTTGAGATCTAGATTTCTAACTGTTCATATTGTCATCTGTACTTATTTTAAACATATTGGTGAGCCTGGTTTTCTGTATATGCTTTCTCTTCAAACGTTAGCTGAGAAAACTTGCACTAACCTGCCAAACCTTGGGGCTGAAACAGAAGCTATGTAACGTGGCCTCTGAAATACAATCCTCCCTATTAATCTGTTGTGCCAACACTTTATATACAGAACAAGTGCTGTTCTGTTAGCCGTGGCCCCACCTCTGGGTATTTCACACCTCTCTTCCAAAATTTCCACTTGTATACATACGTAAGAGATCCCACACCACCATCAATTCCATTTCCCCAGTCTTACACACACAAAAAAAACCTAGTTTATTAGACAATTACGGATAAATGCAAGAATTATAATCATTGACCCTCTGCACTGCTGCTCCCCTGAAGTGTTAATATTTCAGGATGTTGGTACGTGGGTGATAGAACCACATATTAGAAGTGTGCATTTGTATATGGCTACTTTAAATACAGATTCCACAGCCTCATTCTAAAAATAACCCTTTTTTTTTGCAGTACAGCTTGAATTTGTGTTTGCAAAAACTCTCATTTGAATAAAGGGTGTGTTTGGAAAATTATATATCACCAGGAACCAATTGGTAGCGCGCCCTATGTTTTGCTCGGAGGGCCCATTTCATTATTCCACATCTGTTGATGCCCGCGTGACTCTGCCAGTTGAATCGCTGTACAATGTTTCACGCCCCCTTCTATTAAAAGCCCACTTCAGCAAATCCCCATTTATACACAATGCCCGGAATTGCATATTTCACACTTACATTGATTTGCTTTTCATCTAACTTCAAATTGAGGCTTTGATCTGTAAAATGTGGATTGGTTTATAAGGTTAGTTGTCTTGAATAAATCCTACAAGGAAAATGAGGGTTTGTATAACTCTGCCCAGTCAGCCTTTTTAGTTAGCATATCTGCCAGATGTGGTGTTATATTGTTGCATCAAGAGCCTATGAATATGTATGAAAACTTGTGTTGTTGTTTTTGTTGTGTATGTGTGTGTGTGTTCAAAGGATTTGAAATAGCTTTTCTCCGTGGTTATAATACACAGACAATACCATTTCTGAATGGGCGAAGGGCCTATTACAATATGGTTTTATTTAATAAATGATTAGCAATAAAATCAGTATTTGGGGAAATAAATTTCAATGTAATTTTAAACTTATATTTGAAATGAAGTATTTTAGACTGATTGGATGCCATAATGAGTTTTTCTGTTGGAGACTTTCTGTTTATTACCATTAATGAGCATTAATTAGGAGTTACTGAAACTGTATTTTACCTTCTGTTTGTGGAGAAGTAACACTGATATGTTGGTCTTTCGGGCCATTATACAGTTAAATAAAACTACAACCGCATGCCTTTTCTGTAGCGCACGTAAACATGCAGGCTGCTTGGTAAAAATTGTATATGAATACCCCACCATGACTTCAATAAAAACAATATATTGTGTCCGTTATTGGACTGATTTATAATCCCTTGTTGGGCATATTTCTAATCACATTTCATCTAGACATAATGAAAGACTGGCATCATCCATTAAACATATTGATCTTCTTATAGATTTTAGCATTGAATAAGAGCCAATCGACCTATCTTGTATACTCCTTGTTACTTTCCAAAAAAGCTTGTCTTTGGTTAATTATCTGGACAGCCTTATGCACATCAAGGGCATGTTTTAATTCCTTTACAGCCTTTGTCCCTGGCACTTCTGTTATACTTTATAAACCCTCTCTATAAGATAATACTGTCTCAATTTATTAAGCCAAATATATTTCTGAGGATTGTAGACCGTAGACATGGCCCTTTTAAAAGTTGAATCTGGCATAATGAAAGACTTATTAGCCTAATTATATCAAGATATAAATTATTAGTTTTTTCATTTTCCCTCTGCAACCTCTAGGTGACTGCATTGTTATCCCCTCTACCCCCCCCCCCCCCCCCATCCTTCTAGTGTCACTCCTAGAGTTGTGACTTTCCCATGATTCTCCATATTGCATCTTCTAAAGCAAAAACAGCATGGACAGTAGTTTCCTATTACTCCAGCTGACATTTAGTCCACATGACCAAGAGGACCAAAGGAGACTGCTTGCAGAGCTCGTTGCTTGCCTACCTAACTCCGTGACATGCTTTGAGCAATTGGAGAGAGAGCAAGTGAGAGAGACCAACATGGTATCCTACAGGAGGCTAGCGAAGTGAAATTAAAAATAGTAATAATTCAGAACTTTATATAAATCCACCAGAAATGGCTTTCGCTGTTTTAGGTGCAAATTATACTTTTAAAGCACCATTACAGAGATATTCAAATGGCTGCATCAAATAAATGTGCATAGTAAACAGACTTGGGAGACCAGTGCTCCATTATTAATACATTTAAGGAATTACCAGTAAATGGTAGATGTATTGAAATAAGGAGCCAAGTGAGCCAGCTTTGAGGGTCAGCATGTACACTACTAGGTGTGTAGCGTTGGATTCTAGTAAATATCCACTTTGCAGCTTGGCATTTAGTTCCCATAATTTGTTGTTCTTTGGCAGAATGTCTCTCAGTGCATTACAGAATAATAAGTGAATTAAATGGAGTGAACGGTAGAAAAAGCTAGCAGAAATGGTTTTATGAAATTACTTCAACTGTAAAGTCTGGTTAGTCAAGTATTTTATGGATTTGATATCTCCTTTCTGATGGCATTTTTATAGTCTAGTGGGATTCCAAGTAAAAGGGACACTGTAATACAAAACCTCTTCAATCTGAATTTAGTGTAATGATGATAAAACAATCAAAACCGTATTTGCCCCCACAAAAATGTTTACTTTTTATTGTTAAACTGTTCACTTCTAGGGGGTATGCCTTTTCAGTGTCTCTGCCTGCTTCATTGCTCCCCCAGTGTCATAATCCATCGCACTGTTTACTTGGCAGCGGTGCTTTTGCACCAGAATTGTACATTGTAGATAATGAACAATGAGAGTGAGGACATATCTACTATTTGCACTGCAATAAATTATAGCAGTACCCAGAAGTAAGTTATGAAACAGGCGGAGACACTGAAAATTGAATACTTTTATAGGTGAGCACATGAACAATAAAAAGTGAGTAAAATATTGTAAAACATCTTGGTGGCAAATGTGACTTTTCTTATTTACTATCATTACTCATTTGCATTTGGTTTGAAAAGGTTTTGTGTTGGTGTCCCATTTTAAGCTCTCGAGGAGATGAAGTTGATGCCTACCTGCCCCTCCCTGTATACCTGCCCAGCCCTGAATGGACAATGTGTAGGCCAAGAAAACAAGGATAGTTTCTGATGAGTTACTCTATGTACAGAACTTATGCAAAGCTTATGGAAATGTGTATTCATGTTCAGCAGAGGGCTGTAATAATCTATTATCTGTCATTTATGTTCTGTTCTTGTGCCTATATATATATATATATATATATATATATACTGATGTTTAATCTGCAAAATGTTTCTGTTTATCATTCAAATCATACAGTGTTTTTTATATTTTATAATGTTTGTGAATGTGGTAAGCCAGCATTTAGGTGGGGGTTGGTTTCCTCTGACTGTTTCCTAGTCTGATGACATTATAATCCAAAAAAAGATTAGTACAGTCAAAAAAACAACAACCTCTCTAGCAGCCTTTATTTTATATTGACTGTGTGATAATCACAGACTGCTGTAAGTATGGATTGAAAAGGGCTTAAAGGGAAAAAGCAAAGCCCCCACTTTTAAATACAATTGCAATTGGTTGTCATTACTTTTTGTGAACCTGTCATTAGTCCTAATTATACAAACTGGACATGTTCTTCCTCCTTATGATCCCCCCTCCCCCACACACTCGGTCAGTTAATTAAAGGTATATCTAAGTTTCCCTGTTTTTAACTTTTTCTAATCTGCTTATATCAGAAACACACATTACATTGAGTCGTTCTATACACATACAGATTTATGTGTACTCCACCCCATATGTTCTATGTAGCAGGTCCCAGCCTCCTCCCCTCTGTTCCGAGCACCCCCCCCCCCCCATTATATTATATGTAGCAGGTCCCAGCCTCCTCCACTCTGTTCCGAGCACCCCCCCCCCCATTATATTATATGTAGCAGGTCCCAGCCTCCTCCACTCTGTTCCGACAACCCCCCCCCATTATGTTATATGTTGCAGGTCCCAGCCTCCTCCACTCTGTTCCGAGCACCCCCCCCCCCATTATATTATATGTAGCAGGTCCCAGCCTCCTCCCCTCTGTTCCGAGCACCCCCCCCCCATATGTTATATGTAGCAGGTCCCAGCCTCCTCCCCTCTGTTCCGAGCACCCCCCCCCCCATTATATTATATGTAGCAGGTCCCAGCCTCCTCCACTCTGTTCCGAGCACCCCCCCCCATTATATTATATGTAGCAGGTCCCTGCCTCCTCCACTCTGTTCCGAGCACCCCCCCCCCATTATATTATATGTAGCAGGTCCCAGCCTCCTCCACTCTGTTCCGACAACCCCCCCCCCCCCATTATGTTATATGTTGCAGGTCCCAGCCTCCTCCACTCTGTTCCGAGCACCCCCCCCCCCATTATGTTATATGTTGCAGGTCCCAGCCTCCTCCACTCTGTTCCGAGCACCCCCCCCCCATTATATTATATGTAGCAGGTCCCAGCCTCCTCCACTCTGTTCCGAGCACCCCCCCCCCATTATATTATATGTAGCAGGTCCCAGCCTCCTCCACTCTGTTCCGACAACCCCCCCCCCCCCCATTATGTTATATGTTGCAGGTCCCAGCCTCCTCCACTCTGTTCCGAGCACCCCCCCCCCCATTATATTATATGTAGCAGGTCCCAGCCTCCTCCCCTCTGTTCCGAGCACCCCCCCCCCCATTATATTATATGTAGCAGGTCCAAGCCTCCTCCACTCTGTTCCGAGCACCCCCCCCCATTAT
Source organism: Discoglossus pictus (assembly GCA_027410445.1). NCBI lineage: Eukaryota > Metazoa > Chordata > Amphibia > Anura > Alytidae > Discoglossus > Discoglossus pictus. The sequence goes on along the minus strand of CM050164.1, from coordinate 75,253,917 downwards.
ATTATATGTAGCAGGTCCCAGCCTCCTCCACTCTGTTCCGACAACCCCCCCCCCCATTATGTTATATGTTGCAGGTCCCAGCCTCCTCCACTCTGTTCCGAGCACCCCCCCCCCCATTATATTATATGTAGCAGGTCCCAGCCTCCTCCACTCTGTTCCGAGCACCCCCCCCCATTAAATTATATGTAGCAGGTCCCAGCCTCCTCCACTCTGTTCCGAGCACCCCCCCCCATTATATTATATGTAGCAGGTTCCAGCCTCCTCCCCTCTGTTCCGAGCACCCCCCCCCATTATATTATATGTAGCAGGTCCCAGCCTCCTCCACTCTGTTCCGAGCACCCCCCCCATTATATTATATGTAGCAGGTCCCAGCCTCCTCCCCTCTGTTCCGAGCACCCCCCCCCCATTATAATATATGTAGCAGGTCCCAGCCTCCTCCACTCTGTTCCGAGCACCCCCCCCCCCCCCATTATATTATATGTAGCAGGTCCCAGCCTCCTCCACTCTGTTCCGACAACCCCCCCCCCCCCATTATGTTAAATGTTGCAGGTCCCAGCCTCCTCCACTCTGTTCCGAGCACCCCCCCCCCCCCATTATATTATATGTAGCAGGTCCCAGCCTCCTCCACTCTGTTCCGAGCACCCCCCCCCCCCATTATATTATATGTAGCCGGTCCCCGCCTCCTCCACTCTGTTCCGACAACCCCCCCCCCCCCATTATGTTATATGTTGCAGGTCCCAGCCTCCTCCACTCTGTTCCGAGCACCCCCCCCCCCCCATTATATTATATGTAGCAGGTCCCAGCCTCCTCCACTCTGTTCCGAGCACCCCCCCCATTAAATTATATGTAGCAGGTCCCAGCCTCCTCCACTCTGTTCCGAGCACCCCCCCCCCATTATATTATATGTAGCAGGTTCCAGCCTCCTCCCCTCTGTTCCGAGCACCCCCCCCCCATTATATTATATGTAGCAGGTCCCAGCCTCCTCCACTCTGTTCCGAGCACCCCCCCCCCATTATATTATATGTAGCAGGTCCCAGCCTCCTCCACTCTGTTCCGAGCACCCCCCCCATTAAATTATATGTAGCAGGTCCCAGCCTCCTCCACTCTGTTCCGAGCACCCCCCCCCCCATTATGTTATATGTAGCAGGTCCCAGCCTCCTCCACTCTGTTCCGAGCACCCCCCCCCCCCTTTATATTATATGTAGCAGGTCCCAGCCTCCTCCACTCTGTTCCGAGCACCCCCCCCCCATATGTTAAATGTAGCAGGTCCCAGCCTCCTCCACTCTGTTCCGAGCACCCCCCCCCCATATGTTATATGTAGCAGGCCCCAGCCTCCTCCACTCTGTTCCGAGCCCACCCCCTCATTATGTTATATGTAGCAGGTCCCAGCCTCCTCCACTCTGTTCCGAGCCCACCCCCTCATTATGTTATATGTAGCAGGTCCCAGCCTCCTCCACTCTGTTCCGAGCACCCCCCCCTCCTATGTTATATGTAGCAGGTCCCAGCCTCCTCCACTCTGTTCCGAGCACCCCCCCCTCCTATGTTATATGTAGCAGGTCCCAGCCTCCTCCACTCTGTTCCGAGCACCCCCCCCATATGTTATATGTAGCAGGCCCCAGCCTCCTCCACTCTGTTCCGAGCACCCCCCCCCCATATGTTATATGTAGCAGGTCCCAGCCTCCTCAACTCTGTTCCGAGCACCCCCCCCCCATTATGTTATATGTAGCAAGTCCCAGCCTCCTCCACTCTGTTCCGAGCCCACCCCCTCATTATGTTATATGTAGCAGGTCCCAGCCTCCTCCACTCTGTTCCGAGCCCACCCCCTCATTATGTTATATGTAGCAGGTCCCAGCCTCCTCCACTCTGTTCCGAGCACCCCCCCCCCATTATATTATATGTAGCAGGTCCCAGCCTCCTTCACTCTGTTCCGAGAACCCCCCCACATTATATTATATGTAGCAGGTCCCAGCCTCCTCCACTCTGTTCCGAGCACCCCCCCATTATGTTATATGTAGCAGGTCCCAGCCTCCTCCACTCTGTTCCGACAACCCCCCCCCCCCATTATATTATATGTAGCAGGTCCCAGCCTCCTCCACTCTGTTCCGACAACCCCCCCCCCCATTATGTTATATGTAGCAGGTCCCAGCCTCCTCCACTGTGTTCCGAGCACCCCCCCCCCCATTATGTTATATGTAGCAGGTCCCAGCCTCCTCCACTCTGTTCCGAGCACCCCCCCCCCCCCCATTATGTTATATGTAGCAGGTCCCAGCCTCCTCCACTCTGTTCCGAGCACCCCCCCCCCCCCATTATGTTATATGTAGCAGGTCCCAGCCTCCTCCACTCTGTTCTGCGCACCCCCCAATTAAGAATGCCCATTATTCAGATTTATTCAGTCATGTTGCAATCTCATGGAGCCCACATTACCTCTCTGATAACAAAGCACTGTATCCAGTAGCTAGTTAGCGGAGGGCTGTTCCCTGGCAACTTGGACAATTTTTATGAACTTTTTGGTTACTTAAATAACCTAATTATATTGTAAATTGACTTTGGGAATGGGAGCACACTTAATTAATGTTAGTGCTGGTAAATACTTTGAAAACTTTACAAATTCAGAAACCAAAGTTTTTTTTTTAAGGACACTATCCTAGTAAAGAGGTGTGCTGTATAAAAACAAAATCACACATATACGCTTTGCTGTTATTTAAATACTTGCCTTGCTCTGATGTTTTTCTGTATAATATTTTTTTTTTATATGATCTGACTTGGCATTGGCCAAATCCAGCCCTAGAGAGACACTATAATACCATATTTTCTGAATATCTTTAGCACAGGTGGGTCAACCAGTGGTTCAAGCATTTTGATTTACTTGCCTGTGCTCACAAGAGTGTTCTAAAAACCCGGTCCGGCTCCGGTCCTTGAGGACTGGCGCTAGACAATCCAGACCCAACCTGACTGTTCATATAAAATGTGGAGGCAACAGTCCTGTTTTTAATGGACATCTGCACTGTTGAGGAGGTAGTCTGTATCATCTTCTACCTAATCATCTCTCAACTAGGGTATCAAATACCTCTTTCAACTTATGATGCTTTTTATGTAAATTACTGAGCCATATGGATTTTTTCCGCTTTGTTGAAACTCTTCTCTTTACTGTTCATATTTGGTATATATTTCCTTTTTGAAGCAGTTGCAGACATTTTACTGTTAATTCTACTTACAGTATGGTGTCTTATCTGCTGAAAAAGATGTCTGTATGGTTGGGTATGATTAATTTGTTTTTAGGATCACTACTTAATTGGGGTTTATTAATGTATTCTGAAGATAATAGAAAATGGTCCGGGAACTCATCCATGTTTATAGCATTTGTTTTAAAGATCAGGTCTTGCACAAACTAATTGTTTTTGCAAAAAAAAAAGTGTTTGAAAGGTTTCAGAAACCTATTGGAACTGCTGGTTTGCAGCAATTTCAGTGCCACCTCCTGATAAATTCTGGAACGGATCTCTAGATAATTCATTTAGATGGTGTATATGAGTTCTCCATAGAGCTCCATAACTGTGTTGGTGTAGTGCACTGACACACACTTTAATATTGTATCATTATTGCAAAATAACTTTGCAATGGGGTTAAAAACGACATTTCTAACTTTTGCAGTAATCTTAAACACAAAAAAAAAACTAAAAGAAAATACATTTTTATTGTTCACTCAAATCCATGATGAGATGATTAATTGATTGGACTAACGGCTACCATAATGTCATAAATCCACTTATTGTCCATTGTTTTGCTGTCCAGGAGTTGGATGTGTTTAATGGCCTGTGTGTTTAATTCGAGGTTTACTATTAAGAGGGCAGATTGCAGCCCTGGGAGAGAGAAATTTCTTCAGTACAGGTGTTCTATTGTTTGTGTCTGATATAATGAATCTGAAGCTATTCATCCCAGTCCTAAGGCCTTTATTTGTCTGTTATCACCTATATCAACAAACTTGTTTTTCTCCATAGACAATATGGTAATCCATTAGACTACAAATCACAGCAGCTATATTATAGATAATTTACACTTCTGTCACTTAGACGGGTACAGAACCGTTAATTAATCACCTATAGTGAAAAAGCATTGGTGGGAATTGAATACATTTTGTTGTGCAAAAGCAATTTGCACAAAGATGTATCGTAAAGTTAAAGGAGCATACAATTGTTTTTGTAATAAATTAAAAGGGCATGTTTTAAAACATTTTACATGCAGAATCAACTTACATTCAAAACCTGAGCAGTTCTGTATCTCATGAAAAGAATACCCAAGGAAAGATTCACCTTGTCAGCTGTCCAGCCAATCATAGTGGTTTACAAAAGCAAACTGATTTGCCAGATTTCTCTGTCTGTGAATAGAAAAGACCAATCAAATAAACAGGGTTATTGTTCTCTCACTTGCCACATATTCACAGTGCTCAGTTTAATGACACTGTATAAAAAGTCAGATTGTAGATTAGAATTGGCGAGTGTCTAATCTTGTGGGGTGCTTTGGGAAAAAGCACTTCGTACAAGACTTGAAGCTCAAAACAAGGCCCTCCATTTTTTTCTTGTTGTCATTATTGTATATTTCCTTGTTCTTCTCCCCTGTACAGCGCTATGGAATATTTTGGCGCGATACAAATAAAAGTAAATAAAAATAATTAAAAAAGGTGCTCAATCTGAGAACGAACAACATCTAGGTAGGTTTGTCCTATAGGTCTGGTTGCCTACTCAGAGAGCAGCCTCTTTTAGCTCACTTGTGGACTTCACAGGGAGAAATATCCTGTAGTATATCAGTCTGGTCCTAATCCAAGAGTGATCAAGCCCCAAAATACCAGGCAATTCTACACTGGAGAAACAGCAAATCCCAGACGTATGTGTCGGCCTCTCTTGGGCCTCATGGGAGAAGTGTAGCTGCACTCCATAATGCACAGGGAAGTCGCATGTCTGGAGCCCCCTATTACCAGGGTGAGAAACTAAACAAAAATAGTCAGAGGCGCTCAATCTAAGTAGTTTTGTTCTCTAGGTCTGGTTCATATAATTTTAGAATAGTGGTTACCAACCATTTTACAATCAATGGCTGTATTTTTGAAGCCTTGAGTCATCTACAGAGTTATACCTTCTATTTAACCATTGTTTGACTAACTAGCACAAAAATATTGGAAAATAATGGGGTAGTAAGTGAGACTCAATGAATTCAGAGTAAGATTTGTACTGTGGGGATTTGTGCTGGTCTGACCAGAGGGAAGGAATTATATATTGTATGGGTACAGGAGGTCCCTGGGTTACAGATGACCCAATTTGGACGACCCATACTTATGAAGAACTCCCAAGGCTTTTTGTATGAGTTTCTTTTAATTCAACAAACAGAACATAAAAACAAAGCACAATAGGTTCTGTAACTTATTATTACAATACAGAAGTATTATTATTACAGTATTGTATTATTGTTACCACATATGAGCCATTATAGTACTGGCATTATTATTATTATTATTTAGATCAGATTTCTATTCGACTTGAATCCCTTATAAAGACATTCTCAGGGACGTATCTTGTCAGTAGCCCAGGCACCGCCTGTATTGTGTGGAAGGACAGAAAAGTAGCATTTTTGTTTGAAATGGCTGTATGACCTCCTTACACCTTTCTGCAAACATTCTATCTTCATATATGTAAAAAGACCAAACCAAGGTGCAAAATGTATTTGTATTACTAATAAGTACTGTTTGCCATGAAACACGTGTTTGCCTAGCTGTATGTACATTCAAAGTGAAATTGGTTATTCATTCCATAGAGAATGCTAAGACTTTCTCACATATACTATAAACCAGCTTTCTTTTTGGCCCCCATCCCCTGTAACTGTTTTTTTCCAGTGCTGTGATAGAGTAATTTAAGCAGAGAACATAGCTTAGTGAATCTGGAGAGGTGCACCTCTCCATAAACACCACCATCACTTTGCCTCTTAGTGAATCTAGCTCATGGAATGTAACTCCGTCCGTGTGTGCATCCACAGTCATTGTTATTTATCTTCAAGCCTGATCTCCCAATTTGTTCAGTATTCTTCTCTGGATGTACCAATTCTATGCAGTTCAGGAGGTCTCCTATTATGGCTTTTAAAGAGTGTTCTGTTTCCATGGCTTTCAGTTCTTTGTTTCCACCGGTTCAAGTTTTTTAATAAATTGTGCTGTTCTTTTTTTCTTGCAGAAGTAGAATTGTGCTTTCCCAATATAGCAAGTTTCATATTGTGCAAATAAATCGTAACTATTTCCCTTTCTAGTTTCTCTTTTTTTTCCGTGGGAAGCATTTTATTCAAAGGATAGATCATGCAAGCACAGTTATGTTACTCCCCAGTTATGGGGTTGCCTATCACCAGACACAAACAAACAGATCAGAAGACCAGGACAATCTTGGGGTTAGACCTAGGGGAATACACATATTTTATGGGTTTGACTATTCAGTCATTATATTGAAGGGTCCGTAGGCCACCTCAGGCTTGCCTGGGGTTGGTGGGAGGGACCACCTGACCTGGCAGGACCTGGGAGGGGCAGGAGGTTACTAGCTGGGGGAGGTGGAGCCATTATAGGCGTTTGGCGCCAATTTCCTCCAGTTCGCCCCCAGCTTGCCATGGGAGCGGATGCCCACCCACCCATCCCTAAAGTATTGTTGTTAAAGTGATGTATATGTTGTACTGTGTTAAAAAAAAAAAAGAATAAGTTGTGGATTATGTTGTTTATTGTCTGAAGTACTCGTTGTGTATGTATCATTGAAGTATATATTATAGGGTATCAAAAGTTTGTTTTCATTGTCACAGCGGCGGGTGGTGAGGGGAGTCGCCGTGACAGTGGAAAAATGGGGGAGATCCTATCCTACGGTGGTACGGATGTTCCAACACGGTAGGCCCTGGATGGGGCTTCAGGGCGTAGGGTGTACTGTCTCTGTCCAGGCTCCTCCCCTCGGGGTTATGTTTATTTATTCATCGTTATGGTTATTACATCATGTTGTGTTTACCAATAAACGCTGTGGCCAGTTATCTCCCAAGAAGTGTTCTGTGTCTAATTTTATATTCAATGGGTGTTGGGGTATACATTTTATATGCACATACCAACTGGGCCTTGCCTAGGTCATGACTTGTTTTCCCTGCACGTGATTTCAGGTGATGTAGACCTTGACCCCAGGTTTGTGTTTCCTAAAAGTCACCATGGCTAAAACCTAGGCTTGCAATTAAAAAGTATCCCCAAATTCATCTGAAACCCCCCAACCACTATTTCTTCACTTTGATCTCTATTCCTTTTCATTTTCTATTCCTGACCTTCCTTTCTTAGCTTTCAACATCAGTATTCCTTCTATCTTTCTCAGTATTTTCCCTATTTGTTTCCTTCTTGTCCCTCCTCTCATACCATTATTATTATTTTTTTCTTGTCCCTCCTCTCATACCATTATTATTATTTTTTTCACCTCCTATCAATATAATTACTCATACCTCTCCCTTTGCTTTCTCCCATTTACTCAAATACTACACCAATATCTCTCTGGCCCTGTCAATTATACATTTTTTTTCTACCCCTCCATTTGCTTTATGTCCACTCTTCATTTTTTCCATTTTCTTTCTCCTTGCACCTTCTTGCAGAATTAATTGAAATCTCCCCACCACACATTAGCCCTGGTAGTATGTACTTCTTTTTTACCGTAACCCTTTTCTAAGTGCATATGGTGTTTATAATCTAAAGATATCCTGTCAGTGTGTCAGGTATATTTAAGTGATGGGTTTTACACTGATAGTCTCATTAATTTACTTGTATGAGAAGTACACAATGCGCTTGGTGTGTAATGTAAGTGTGACCATTCTTGATTTATTTATTTTTTTCCTCAGGGGGAAAGCGAGTCAGACAAGGGGTTGCTGATGAGGCAGCTCGTTCTGTCGGGTGTTCTGGCAAGTGAAGAGATCTATATAAACCAGCTGGAAGCTCTACTTTTGGTAAGTATGGCTGAACCATGTACCATGCCTAATGGTCCATTTGGTATTTCACCAGTGAACAGTTATTGGTTTGCATTTCCACAACAATAGTATTTGTAATGTGTCTCTTCATGGTAATTTAGGTCAGTATTAAGCAGTTACATCATGCTTTATATATTTTAAAGGGCCACAATAGAGGCCCCAGGTATGGCATTATTGTAAAGTGGAAATATGAACATTTACAATGACAAGTTATTAAAAATACAATTTAGAAACCGAAAATAGATTTGAATGTAGTACATTTTGTCTGTCGTTCAGCACAAGATGGTGTTATGAGTACCTAATTACCTTAATGACTGATTAATGCCTCCTGGATTGATGGCTTCTTTTTATATATGGCTAATGTGAACACTCAGAAGTCACATGCAAGACCAGTAATGAGGTAACTAGGCGCTGATAACAAGACCAGTCTGAAGGGGAAGATCTGTTAAGCTGAGTGACAGAGGAAATGTAGTAAATTTAAAATTGTTTTGTAAAACTAATTTTCTTTTATATCGTATTTATATTGGTACTTTACTATTCTACCATCATTTGGACTTCTGCTCTGGCCCTTTTTAAGGATGGTAAGATTATTACCGTCTATTTTCAGCTTTTTGTTCCGCTTCTCCTACTGTCCCCGGTATGTTACATGCTTTTATCTAGTGGAGATGCTGTTACATTCTTATAATGTACGCTTCTAGGCATTATGGTTTTGTCTAAAATGTTTTCACAGCAAGTATAGAACAAGAAGTTCTGCTAATATCAAAATCATGTGGGGAAACAGTTTACATTTTTTTGAAATTGGCTAATGGTTGTCTTTGTGTCAGGGGATTTATTTGTTTTTTTCCTTGCATTGCCCTTAAAGTTTGTCCACAAGCTGCTGCATAAGTAAGGATGGAGGCTTGACCAGTCAGCCAATCAAGTGAATTCTAGCTGTCCTTAGTAAGCCTCTTGGAGATACAGGCATCTGTAGGGTCCCGAAATCATAACCCCCTATTGTCTCTCATCCAATTTAGTGTATGATGCGTATACACTTTGCGTTATAAAACCCGTGGCAGCTCTGCAGTGGTTTAGTCATTTTCTGTAATGGGTTTCTGTCTGCAGGTGTATTATAGGATAATGAGTGACCAATTCTTACAAATTATACCTGCTGTCTGTTTGCTTTACTCTGTAGGAAAAAAATAACTCACTGCAGTGAGATGCTCTGCTTCTGAGCTGTCTGCAACTTCACTTCAGCCATGTTTACAAAGCCGTTAACATCGCCTGCGAGCCCAGCTGTTAAGGCACTAAAACTCACAGCCCTTAGACGATGAGCGCCAAAGGCGCTCATTGCCTGCGAGGTGAGCAGTGAAGGCAATTAAACATGCGGGACTTAGCCAGAAAGGAGCGACAAAGGTGTTCCTGTGAGCCTCGGAAAGCAATGCGAGCTGATCACATATAGAAACAGTACTTAGCCACCAAACACTTACGAAACGCGGGATCGCCTTAGGCTACAAGCAGTTGACAAACGCAGGACTTAGAAGAAAAATAATACGAGACGCGGGACTTAGAAAAAAAAAATTAGATAGGAAAAATACAAAGTTAACGGTCGAACCGCGCAAACCAAAAAACACACACACAAAAAAAGAAATACAACAAAAACATCACACACAGCATGGGGGAACAGCCAGGATGTCTAAGAGTGAGGTGCAATACAAATTTAAGTAAATTCGCCGAGTTTCGTCACTTGAAAATCACCAACAACAAAAAATTAAAATGAGGCTACACAACCCCGGACTGCGCAAAACACCGCCAACCGCGTACCACTTTCACACAGGAACGTACAAGGTACAAAACAAACTATTACAAAGGACAGCAAATGCTTGCAAACCGCGTAGGACATAGACAAACAACAACAATTTACAACACTTACTTGCAACTAATAACATTACGAATCTAAAATGCCGCTTTACACAACTAAACCAACTGTTTGCCCTCGCACACGCAGCCTATTTTTAATGCACATTTGGGACATTGATGACACTTTCTCCTCAGGGCAGCAACACTCCAACTGTACATTGTATGCTGCCGAAAAATAAAAACAGATTGTTAGCTCTTCAGGCTATTGATTGCTGGATATACTAGAAATAGGTAAAGTATATTCATTTAATTACGTAACTAATTATTATTTAAAAAAATATAGATATATAAATCTGTCTTTCTGATGAGCGTTTTTGACGGGCAAGTCGCTAGTTACAAATAAACAATACTAATAATAATGTCAAACAGAAATTACTTTATCTCCATCCATTCAACAACTGCATTCAAGAGAACACCTTTCCACATCTCTTTCTGCCGGCAAGCTGATGGTGCAGAGCAAAATTGCTGACCCTTTAATTATTAACTTTACATATATTTTTTTTCTTAAATAAAAAAAAAAATGTATTATTAGTTTCTGTAAAAAAATAAATAAATAAATAAATAAATAAAAAAAAATATATATATATAAATAAATATATATATATATATATATATATATATATATATATATATATATATATATATACATACATACATACATACATACATACATACATACATACATACATACATACAGTGGATATAAAAAGTCTACACACCCCTGTTAAAATGTTAGGTTTCTGTGCTGTAAAAAAATGAGACAAAGATAAATCATTTCAGAACTTTTCCACCTTTAATGTGATGTTTTATGTGACCTATAAACAGTACAGCTCAATTGAAAAGCAAACTGAAATCTTTTAGGTAGAGGGAAGAAAAAATATAAAAAGTAATATGGTTGTATAAGTATGCACACCCTTGAACTAATACTTTGTTGAAGCACCTTTTGATTTTATTACAGCACTCAGTCTTTTTGGGTATGAGTCTCTCAGCATGGCACATTTTGACTTGGCAAGATTTGCCCACTCTTCTTTGCAAAAACACTCCAAATCTGTCAGATTGCGAGGGCATCTCCTGTGCACAGCCCTCTTCAGATCACCCCACAGATTTTCAATTGGATTCAGGTCTGGGCTCTGGCTGGGCCATTCCAAAACTTTAATCTTCTTCTGGTGAAGCCATTCCTTTGTTGATTTGGATGGATGCTTTGGGTCGTTGTCATGCTGAAAGATTAAGTTCCTCTTCATGTTCAGCTTTCTAGCAGAAGCCTGAAGGTTTTGTGCCAATATTGACTGGTATTTGGAACTGTTCATAATTCCCTCTATCTTAACTAAGGCCCCAGTTCCAGCTGAAGAAAAACAGCCCCAAAGCATGATGCTGCCACCACCATGCTTCACTGCGGGTATGGTGTTCTTTTGGTGATGTGCAGTGTTGTTTTTGTGCCAAACATATCTTTTGGAATTATGGCCAAAAAGTTCAACCTTGGTTTCATCAGACCATAACAGCTTTTCCCACATGCTTTTGGGAGACTTCAGATATGTTTTTGCAAAATGTAGCCTGGCTTGGATGTTTTTCTTCGTAAGAAAAGGCTTTCGTCTTGCCTCTCTACCCCATAGCCCAGACATATGAAGAATACGGGAGATTGTTGTCACATGTACCACACAGCCAGTAGTTGCCAGATATTCCTGCAGCTCCTTTAATGTTGCTGTAGGCCTCTTGGTAGCCTCCCAGACCAGTTTCTTCTCGTCTTTTCATCAATTTTGGAGGGAGCTCCAGTTCTTGGTAATGTCACTGTTGTGCCATATTTTCTCCATTTTCGTCACTGTGTTCCATGGTATATCTAATGCCTTGGAAATTCTTTTGTACCCTTCTCCTGACTGGTACCTTTTAACAATGAGATCCCTCTGATGCTTTGGAAGCTCTCTGTTTACCATGGCTTTTGCTGTGGGATGTGACTAATAAAATTTCAGGAAAGACCAACTAGAGCAGCTGAACTTTATTTGGGGTTAATCAGAGGCACTTTAAATGATGGCAGGTGTATGCAGACTCCTATTTAACACGATTTGGAATGTGATTGCTTAATTCTGAACACAGCTACATCCCCAGTTATAAGAGGGTGTGCAGACTTATGCAACCACATTATTTTTCTTTTCTTTTTTTTCTTCCCTCCACCTAAAAGATTTCAGTTTGTTTTTCAATTGAGTTGTACAGTTTATAGGTCACATTAAAGGTGGAAAAAGTTCTGAAATGATTTATCTTTGTCTCATTTTTTTTACAGCACAGAAACCTGACATTTTAACAGGGGTGTGTAGACTTTTTATATCCACTGTATATATATATATATATATATATATATATATATATATATATATATATATATATATATATATATATAATTTTTTTAATTTTAGTTTTGTAAGGGATTTATATGCTTTTATCCCTGCTTAATTTTTAAGTAGAGCCAATATGCATAGACTGCAGTTTTTACAATACTCTTTTGTCCTATGTAGTAATATCCTTATTTCCTGTTTCTTGGTTGTGTGGCCATAGTATTTACCAACAGTGACATCACAACAAAGCATTAGGCATAGCCCAGATTAATTTATTTCCCTGACTTTTAAAAAGTGTGTGTATATGTGTGTATATATATATATATATATATATATATATATATATATATATATATATATATATATATATATATATATATATGTATATATATATATATATATATATATATATATATTTTGAAGAGTGAAGCAGCCGTGAATGTCCAGTAATTTAGTAATTATTATATATATATATATATATATATATATATACACACATAGATCAATAATGAGTATTGCAATATAATTTGATACCTTTTGTATTGGACAAACGTATATAAATATAAAAAATATATATAAAATGTGTATGTGTATGTACTACACACCTGCGGAAAAAAAAAAAAATAGTAGTACAATAGATACTCACCCATGGGGATTGGTAGATGCTGGATAAATGTAGTTTCTGGTTGCTTGAGAGTTACTATTAAAAGAGGCCTAGATTAGTTGCACATAGGATGCTCTGCTAAGTATATTTGCCAGTAAGGGCTGTTCTAGCAGCAGCAGCAGCAGCTTTCACTCCTCACTTACACAGGTACATTCGGCTGGAGGGTGCGGTGCTGAAGCCGGGGAATGTAACGCAAACACTGTACTGGCTCAGTCACTCATGCCTGTCTGCAATTCAGTGTTACCTGGAAGTAGAGACATACAGTGCATGGAACCTAGGTGCCTGTAAGCATTTTGTGGTATGACAACCTGGCTCCTGGCATTTGTTTACTTTTTATTTAAAGTACAGTATTACATTTTTTTCTGGTTGCTTGAGTCTACTGTATTGAGAAGTAAGAAAAAAATGTTGCCAGATATTCACTGTTAGTATCCAACAACTAAGTGTTAAGAAACCTTACTCTTATAATGCCATGAAGATAATGAGATTGCAAAAACGTCATCTTTCAGCTAAAATAAAAGAATACATCTGTAATAGGTATGCCGCAGATGGTCACATTTTAAGTCTGGCATGATAGTAAAGTGCCAACAAAGATATGAATATTTATACTTGGAAGTTAATGAATGGCTTCTGAGGTGTCTGTGATCCACCATACTTTACGGGTACTTCAAGGCACGTGTCAAAGAAAGCCATAAAGCAATGTGGTAATACCAGAAGTCTGTGAGGTACCCTTGAGTTGAGTGGCAGCTAATGGTACTACATTCAAAGTGGCTACTTTACTACTAAATAATTCTTCTTATAATTTACAAATATCCATATTTTTATTAGTAGTTAACTATCCTACCATACATGTGACCTCTGCTGTGGCCCTTTAACCATATTAGTCACTTCTGCAGTGCATGAGTAATCCTGGTTGTGACTTTTAAAACCCAGCTGAAGTCATAATGAGTGTCCTTTAAATAAAGGCGTCATAAATGTCATTTTTATTTACTTAGGCCTTAGAAGTGATTCCTTAAAATAGGATTATTGTTTGAACAGACTAATGACAACGCTAGTTAAACTTGACTAATGGGATTGTTAGGTTGCTAAGTGGATAATTAATAAAGTATAATAATAATGTTAGGCCCAAGAGTCTAACACTACAATTTGTATTTTATAGTGTTTGGTGACCACAGCTGTGGATATAACTTTTTTTTAACATTTTGTGGCAGATAATTTAATTTTTAATAGTTTAAAAAGACCTAACCTCTTATTTGTTTCTATCCCATATTCAGAATGATCCCACATCTAGATTTAGTGTATTTAAATTACCGCTCACGTAATGTAGGTAAATTACCTACAGGATTACGGTTGATTGTGAAAAATTAATGTTTGAAGTATGTAAGAAGCCATCTACATTAACAGTTGTAGCAGATTCTACTTGTATTGCTAAACGTTGTACTTCTGGCTCCTAAATATTTTTTAAAAGTGTAATGTATCTCTATGAAGGACTTCTTTCCAGGCCTTTAGAAACAATTTGCATGGCTCCTATAAAATATATGTTTTTGAAATATTAGATATTTTTGTCCAACCCTAAATATATTATCTAAATCCAAGGTTCCTCACATTCCCCCCAGGTATCTACTTCTCTTAGCAACAAATGTAAATGTTTGTCGCTATTAAAACCAAATTGAATATAGTCGGTAAAAAATTTTTGCACATTATCAAGTTCTTTATAAGAAAAAGTGTTGGTTATACCTTCAATGAGGCCAAGTAATTACGTGTGCAGTTGATTTGTACTTAGAAAATATGTAGTGGCATAAAACTCATGGAATATAGATAGGTACGTGTCATGTCTCTCTTCCAGTGTTTGCTCCACTGATGCAATGCAACTGGGGAAAGATAAGTGTGGCAAGTGACATGGTTAGATTTGGCTTGCTCAGTCATAGGGATACCTATAATGGCACAAAATAATCTTTATTTCCGTACACCCACCGACATCTCTTCTTTCATCTCTCCAAATCAGGCCTTCATTCTACTAAGAGCCAGCTCCTTTTACTTGCGTAGGTCAGTCATTTCTGACTCTCCATGACCTCATGGACAGGAACGTACCATTCTGATCCACTTGGTATTTAAGGCTCAGATACTGGAGTGGGTTTCCAGTTCCTTCTCGATTGGGCCCCAACATACAGCTCATGGTATTCCTAGGTGGTCTCCCATCCAAGTACTGACCAGGCCCAACCCTGCATGGCTTCAGGGTGGTGTGACCTCTTGGTTCCCGACTGGAATCGAACCCAGGTGGCAGCGCCAAATCCTAACCACTGGACCACCAGGGAACCCCTGCTTCTTTTACACCATCTTTAATTAATTCCCACTTCTACCTATAGGATTTCTCCCATACTAATTCTACTATTTGGAATTCCCTACCTTACTCTGTTAGGCTGTCCCCTAGCTTTCATATTGTTACACATTATTTAAAACCCCACCTATTCCATTAAAAAAAACGTATTGCTTATAGCCCATCAACTACAATCTGTACAACCTATATATCAACAGTTTAGCTGGCTCAGTCTTCACCATGATACACAGTCACCCCCTTCAGTCTACTAGTTATTGAGTAACATCCCCAATCCTTTTATATCTTCTGCCCAACCCTCTCTTTTGGAATGTAAGCCGTCAGATGTAGAGACAATAACTCCTATATTGATATGTAACTGTACTATTATGTGACACTGTATATGGCTAGAAGGCTATCAATGTAGTATTATATATATATATATATATATATATATATATATATATATATATATATATATATATATAAATAAATAAATAAATAACTGGATAGTTGTCTCCTCTGGGTTTGTGCTTGTGTTTCCAGCAGTTTACTGAAGGAATACAATACAAGGATGTACATACTTTTTCAAGTTTTACTAATAATTTAGCCAGTGATACAAAAGTAAATAATCAAAGAAAATAATAGACCTAGCTTATGCTGAAGTACTACCGTAACCAATGAACAATTTTCTTCAGCGATCATCCAGCTATGTGGAGTACAAACATTCAGTCAAATAGTTTGTTTACAATCACTTGCCTGAATTCTTCAGATTTCTGGTATCCATTTTGCTCCAAACAATCATAAGCTGCAGGCTGCTGTCTCTGTGTGTTTGTTTTTATCCAGCTCAGAAAAATGGCAAATTCTCAGTCCATCAGCAGACCCACCAGTACTCCAGGAGCAGTCTTAAATCTGGTCTGCAGCTAATTAATGGGGCAAGAAGGTTAACATTTCAGTCATCCTGAGAGAACAGAGATGTACAGAGTTGGTGACTCACATAAACTCCTTGTATGTCACACATCCCCCTCGACCAACATTATGGGGTTGGGAGACAAATGCCATGAGTTAATGGATGTGGAATAATGCATCAGCATTACCTTGTTACCAACTCTGTGCTGCTTTTTTTCTCCTCTGCACTGGGGAGATTCTCTTGAAGCTTCTCCTAATTCTGTAGATGAGATTTTCAGCTGTGATTGGAGATCCTTGATCTCAGACATAAGGCTGTTGCAGTCTGATTCCAAGAGATGCCCCAACACTAGGCGCTTCTGCTCTACCTGCTTTTTCACTACATTCTCCATTCTTTTCAGAAGGCAGACCTGGTTTGTGGGAACAGAAGACCTGGCACTTACTGTTCTAGGTGCCCCAATAGGCTGGCTGATAAATCTCACATAACTGTAGCGCCCAAATAACTTGCACTCTTGTACATTCTCCTTCAAAGTCTCCACAAGCACAACTTCTCCTAGGGCTGCCTCTGCTAGGATCTTCACCTCATCTGCCTCACTGTTTACAACAGACACCATTGGTACCACTGTGCTTCCATCCTGCTAGGTCTGCGACTCTCTATCTCAGAATCACATGACTTGCATAAATGCATTGTATGACTGAGTCAATATATATCTCTCTATATACTGTATACCTCTCCGTCCCTTGTGTCTCTTTTCCTCCTCCCCCTCCCTTGGGTCTCATCCCCCACCCCCTTCCTCCTTTGGGTCTCATTCCCCCCGCTCTTCCTCCCTTGTGTCTCCTTTTCCCCCTCCTCACCCTCCCTTGTGTCTCCTTTTCCCCCTCCTCTCCCTCCCTTGTGTCTCCTTTTCCCCCTCCTCTCCCTCGTGTCTTATCCTCCTCCTTCCATTATCCTCCCTCCTTCCCCCTCTCCAAAAACCTCCCTATCCCCTTTCCCCTCCCTCCTCTCTTCTTACCTTGATCAGCTGAGCTCCTGCTGCTGCAGCAGCGCGTCTTCTGCCTCTGTCCGGAACCGGCCATATGCTAATGACGTGATGCACATGTGACGTCACGTAATTAGCATATGCTGGTACGGTCACAGCAAGAAGACGCGCCTGCAGCATGAAGGTAAGAAGAGAGGGGAATGGGTATGGTGATGTTTTGGGGGAGGTGGAGGATTGCGCCCCAGCGGGAGGGAGACGAGACAGGCCTCGCGATTGCGGCCCATAATGGCGGCAGAGGGGGATGAGAGGCTGGCACTGCTGGCGATGAGCTCCACAGACGCTCGTCGTGGGCCTGCAATGAATGCCTCCGTTGCTCAAGTTCCGCAGGCTCGCGGTCGACCATTCGCAAAGCGTGACCAACAACCTATGTGCTACGAACAGCCCTGCAGAACCACAACTATTATAGTGATAATAATAATGATACATGTAACACAAAGAGTGTTCTCAGTAATAAAGTACCTTTTCAGCTATAATTTAAATGTCTATTTAAAAGTGCAGGATGTGGCTATTCCAGCAGCTCTGACGTTATAAGCAATGGAAAAAATATATCATGAGTAAGAAGAATGAAAAAGGACACCGTCCAGAATAACATAGATTGGATGTGTTTCCTCTGGAGCAGTGATAAGGCTGCTCAGAGGGAGATAAGGAGGTGAGTGCTAAGTAATGTGTATGTGTGCTGACTGGGATCAGCCATGGGGACGTGCATAGTTGGTCTATCCATAACAAATGTCTAGTGCAGGGGTCACCAAACTCGGTCCTGGAGGGCCACACCCTGGCCTGGATTTGTGGATATCCTTGCTGCATGCAGGTGAGACTACTGCTTCTTCAGTCATCCTGATTGACTCACCTGTGCACAGAAAGGAAATCATCAAATCCAGGCCTGGGTGCAGCCCTCCAGGATCGAGTTTGGTTACCACTGGTCTAGTGGAAAGTAGGTCCGCAATGAGGAGATTTGCTGAATTTGAAAATGTATTTTATTGAAATAACTTGTATATACAGGCATCCCAGAAAAGGGCACTATAGCTGTATCATATGTAACCTGCATTCCCCAGTTCTCCCTACTTTGTAAGTGAAATTCCCATTGTACCTTCAGAAAAAATCCTCATTTTCCTCTTTGTCCCAATATCTAAGGGTGACCTATGATAATTGCCATTAAAGGATGCAGAAGTCACCATATACGTTCTGCCATATCAGAGGGTGGAAAGTCATGAGGAAATTGTTTATTTTTAACTTGATGAAGAATTTAATTAGACATTGTCATTTTTAGTTACTGCTTTTATAGCAAATGAAGCCGTAGTAGTGGTCACACAATGTCTTTAGGTAATGTTGTTTTTGTTTTTCACATTAATATTTTTTTTTAGTTGAAACCTCTCCCCTCTTTGTTTTAAATTTACCCTTTAAAGTTGATTTATCCAATTTCATCTTGTAACTAAAATGAAATAAAAAAATAAATAAATAAAAATTAATGTTGGGGAAAGACTTTACCGGGCACTTTACCACTTGGTTATATGTTTTGCTGTGGGGAAAAAGAACAATATAATATAATATAAAACATAATATAATACCTTTGTTATTTAATAGTTGCACCTGCTATATAACAATCGAAACACCTTACCACTAGACTATATAAGTAACATAATGCTAATACATTTTTGTTATTCAGCATTACTACATCCCTACTGCCTACAGTTAATATATATTTTACATTTTATCTTGTGAACAAAGTGAAAGCTACTACTAATAAACTCACAGCTGTCACTTAAGTCTTCATGTTTTGAATCGGGTGAAAATGGGCAATATATCTATCCTATCACTAATATAATTGTCGTAAGTGTGTAACGCTCCATGGGAGCATACACACTTAATTCATAAGTCCGTACAGAGCTGCGCACATGCGCAGCTCGGTACGGACGCTGCACATGCATTTCGTGCCAATAGCCACAAGCTGGATTGGAAAACAGAGGGGGGAGGAAGACACAGGGGAGAGGGGGGAGGAAGACACAGGGGAGAGGGGGGAGGAAGACACAGGGGAGAGGGGGGAGGAAGACACAGGGGAGAGGGGGGAGGAAGACACAGGGGAGAGGGGGGAGGAAGACACAGGGGGGAGGGGGGAGGAAGACACAGGGGGGAGGGGGGAGGAAGACACAGGGGGGAGGGGGGAGGAAGACAGGGGAGGGAGAGGGGAGGAAGACAGGGGAGGGAGAGGGGAGGAAGACACAGGAGAGGGAGAGGGGGAAAAATCACTAATATAATTGTTGTAAGTGTGTAATGCTCCATGGGAGCGTACACACTTACTTCCTAAGTCCGTACAGAGCTGCGCACATAACTTAATATACTGGAATAATATATTAATATTTAATATAATGATTTGCTGGCCTGTTTACCACTGAACGGGTTAAAGGGACACTGAACACACTTATTTATCATGTATTTTTGCATGAGGAATAACAAGTAAAGCTTAATCAAAGTTTCTTGAAATTAATAGGAAATGCACAGAGACCTTGCTTTTGTCTGTAACCCTCATTGTCAGGCAAGTATGACTTACACAGATATATTACTTCTCATGGGCTGACCGACACTAGCCTATCAGAACAGTTAAATATTTTAAGCAGTTTTTTTTTTCTTCTCTGAGTCAATCATCTGAAAAGAAATGCGATACATTATCAAATACCCTTATTATCAAAAATATTATTTTCATGTCCCATAATTTTTTACCTTTTCAGCATACTACATAAAGTTAAATATTTTATAATGTATATACATATTCATAGTAACGTCTGGTGCAAGGCACATTTAACATCTTCACATGTGCATTGATCCTAGATACCAGGATTATGGTTAGCTTTAAGTCTATTGAAGGAATAAGATGTATAGCACTGTATTTGTGGTTCCTAGTGAAACACCTATTGCCCAAAGTGGAGTGTTACACTTAAAGACTCTGTTTATTTTAATAAAAGTTATGTTTTAGAATTAGAGTTAAAAACCAACACACAAAAGAAAATGACACTAAGTAGATAGGGTATGGGGTTGCAACGTGTACAGCAATAATACGGTTCTTTAGCTATCAGCTGACCACTGTTGTAATAATGACTCATTATTACAACAGTGGTCTACTGGTAGCCATAGAACTGTACTAATACTGTATACATTGAAAGTCACAGTTTGTAACCCCATACCCTACCCACTTAGTGTAATTTTTTGTGTTGGTTTTTAACTCTTTTTTTAATAAAAGTTATGTTTTAGAATTAAACACTTTGAGCCTCATTCATCTGCGCTTTCGGGAGATCCAGGCTTATGAAATGTAGCCCACAAGTTATTTTGCTATTCAATTGGCGTCTTTTTGCGGCCTATGAACGAGTTACAGGTTCCCGCCTGCGATTTGATGCGATGGTTAACATCGCAAGTTAATGCCCCTCCAATACTTTGATCTTTCACGCCCACAAGAGTTGCGAACGACAAAATCGCAACTCGCTATTCAATTTCTCCGATTCCCCCTCGCAAACCACTCCGTCAAGCCTGCAAATGGCAAAAATCGAACCACAAGTTACAGGTACCAAGGAAGATCCGCAAAGGGGTTAATGACATGTCCGGAGCACTTTAAAACCAAATAAAAAAGCAATACTGTAGGTCTTATAATTAATAGGACAACATTCTCAAGTTTGCAAATCGGCCCCCAAAAATACTTGATTTCATGTTTAATTTCAGTGTTATATCGATCCTGGCAATCAATGTGTTAATACATATAATGGAACTCGCATGTACTTGAATATCATATATAAGGTTTTATCGATATTGCAATATTTCAGGACTGTGGGTCCGATCGTAACTCGTAATTGAAGCCCGTAGGACTTTGAAATCCAAACTCCCTTTTCCATTGATGTAATAACGATCTTGGTTTCTATTGGCTGTTTCTATGTCGGGAGTTACGGACTTGGAAAATTGATCTGTTCAAGCTCGCAAATGCTACATACGATGGCATGATTTCCGAATTTCGCTATCGGCCCACAACTTGCGGCCTTGAGCAATTGAATAGCACCATAACTTGCAAGACCCGAATTTAATGAGGCTCTATGTCTTTAAGTGTAACACTTATTGTCCAAAGTGGAGTGTTTCACTAGGAACCAAAATTGACTTGCCTCGTTTATGAGAATCCAATTTCCATTTTTTCCAGCTGATTAATTAGTGGTTAATTAGCACAGTATTTCTTTCAAAATGTCATCACCTTGATAAAATATTCTGTTTTTTGTTTTATTTTCTGATAGTGTTTAAGCTTTTATTCTAGTTATTATTCTCAAAGAATCCCTCTTATTAGAGCAAATGTTACATTGATTGGACATGTATCTTTGTTCAAAGCCATGCTTTAGATCTGGTAACTGATAATGAGAGAATAGGACGTTCCCTGGGATTCTTAAGACAGACAAGTGACTATCGGCATCTGGCAGTTTAGATACCTGTAAAATTCACTGTGTCCCAGAGGGTTTAGTGCAGTCTCAAAGCTGGCAGGTCTAATCATTACTTTTGTGAAATCTCATGCATGCAGTTGACTGAATGTGATGGATTTATGATGCTAAAGCAGGCAGCAATACTTAGACTAAATGGTATATATTGTGTTTTTGTATTAGAATTGGTACTATTTTGACTTTTAGACACGACTGTCTACTCTAGGACCTAGAAAATAGGAAAGTTTTTAACATAGGACCCATGCAGAATGGAATCGCACAGTGCGGTACATTTATGATAAATAAATAGATAAGACATCTATGTGTTTATCTTATTGTTTTTATTATTATTAACCTTTATTTGTAATGTTCCGACATTCCATAGAGCAAAACAGGGTGGATACAAGTCAAAAACAAATTACGAAAGAATGGAGGGCACTGTTATTGAGTTTAAAGCCAAGCAAAGTGCTTTCTCTAAAGCACCCAACAAGACTGAAAACTCGCAAACTTAGTCTAAAGGGTATCGGTGAGGTATAGAAAAGATGAGGTACAATATATTGCATAAATTACAACTGAAGGTGATAAGCTTCTTTAAATAGATACGTTTTTATTGAAGTGTTGAAGGATTTGCGGCAGGAGGATAGTCTATTGGAACAAGGCAAGTGGTTCTACAGTATAGGGGCAGCACAAGAAAAGGCCTGAAGGCGGGAATGAGATTAGGTGATGAGGAGGAAAGAAGAAGGTCATTAGCAGAGCGAAGAGGACGGTTATTTACCTCTGTTGGGTCTGGGCCCATAGTGTTCTTGGATAGATTTAAAGGCACACCGCAAAGGTTGATATATTTAGAACAGTAGGTATACAAAGTACTTTATTGATTTAATGTTAAACATTACATTTTCTTGCTGTATACAAATATTTAAGTCTGTAACTTATTGTCAACCAGCCCTCCTCCTGCTTAATTTTGTATTTCAGTGCTAACCACTTGCAAATTACTCTCTGGCTGATGAAAGGTCTGACAGCAGTCTATAATAACACGTCATTTATTCTAAGCAGAGAAAGTTACATATTAACGAAGACATGTTGATGGCAGAACCTAAATTAGAAGATATTACTAATATGTGGGAGATGCATACATCAATCTTGCACCTTTTTGTAATTTTTTTTTATTGTCAGAAAGAGATCCCAGGCTCCCCCCTCCCCCCCCCCCCCCCCCCCCCCAAAAAAAAAATCTGTTTTAAAATTTCAGATCATGTGTTTGTTTATGTAGAAAAGCTATAATATTTAAAACATGCTCTTTATAATATACTAGTTGTATATATATAATCGTTAGCCTGAAGCTTGATGGATTTCTTACTTTTGCAAACTGTTTTCTCTCAATGTTTACACACCCTGATATTCCCAGGGATAATTAGCATAACTTATACAATTATTTCTTTTTTGGGGGATTGTGTAGGCATGCTCAGTTAGTACCTGTAGTCTTCCCTACTGTGGGAAGTCGCATGATGTCAGACACTTTCCTTTCCAAACTGATGATCATAAACTTGTGATAATATGCTCTTTCTTTTTAATGATTTTGTTTGGTTTTGTTAGTGGTTAAGCTTATTATATATATTTTTTTATATATATAAACCAATAAAATCAAAAAGAAAACCAGCGGAAAACAAATAACACTTAATTATCAAACATTTACATTTATACACGGTCGTCATATACCCAGCTTGGGTATATTTTGTATATATACTTTTTCTCCTACTAGTCTGACCATTAAACTGTATAACATACAACTCAAAATTACCTATCACATATAATAGTTGTCAATCTACGAAACGTTGTCACGCTTTGCGAGCTCGCAAGAACTGCGTCCCTCGCAAAGCGAGTGCCGCAGTTTGGGCCGCAAATGCGGAACCTCCCAAAGCAAGGGCCCATATTTTAGAGATGGAGGCTCCCACGTCTGCTACAATGAGCCGAAGGCTTCGCGAGGGTCCACATTTGCGGAGATGGAGGCTCTACGGCGCCTCACAAGCGGTTACAAACACCCACAGAAGCGGGACTTGGAAAAAAAACTCTAATACGCAATGACTAAATACGGACTTACGCAAAAAAATACAAGCCGCGGTAGGAAAATAATATTATGAACTCTCAAAAATACAACCTTAACAGCCAAACTGTGCACAGTGGAAAACTAAAAAAAAACACTAAGTACACACAAAAATTAAATAAAAACCTTACCCACAGCAAGGGGGGACACCCAGGACATCTGGAAGTCAGGTTACACCTCAATTTAAGCCCAATTTACCGAGTTTAGACACTCGAAAATCCCCTAAGCGAGAGAAAAAATGGCAGCCGAGAAAACAAGGCTACACGACCTCTAAAGCCGCAAAACACCACCAAACACATACGACTTTTATAAGAACCTGTACGAGGTACAAGATACACTATTAGCAAGGACGCTAAATCATCCACATACCACATACCCAATCGCCGCCATTTTACAACACTAACTTATAGAATGCGGAAGTACATAGCTACACTAACTGTTTCCCCTCGCGCACGCAGCTTGTTTACACTACACACTGCACACATTGCTGACACCTCATCTCGCCAACACTGCAAATCTACATTGTATGATGCAGGAACATGAAAACAGATTGTTGGCTCTTCAGCACACTGCTTGCTGCATATATTTATTACAAATAGGTAAAGTATATTAATTTATCATTTCATTCATTAATTATCAAGAAAAAATACATATATACAAAAAAAACACCACAGTATCGCAATAAACCACAAAGCCCTTCACCGCGCTCGCGTAACAAGGAGCGCCAACGATGCTCATAGGACACAAACTACACCAGGGGAGAGACTTGCAAAAAGGACATCAGCGCGGACCTTACAATGAGAGCAAAAGCGCCTCTGATAACAAAAAATACACCAACCCAGAGGTTCGATGGCGATGAGCGCCAAAGGCTCGCAATGAGCGCCGAAGAATCTGACGACCAAAACACCTACTGTCTGTGGCAAACGGCATTACCTGCCTTACAAAAATTTTTTTTTGCCCCGTCATTTTTGACGGGCAAGTCGCTAGTGTTTAATAAAGCACACATATGTTATTCAACAATATACAGTATGTATATACAGCTATAGCCCACCTATTACTTACGGACCTGGTGGACCGTTATTTACTTGGACACACAGCCAATATCTTCAGCCTACACCTCTCTCCCACTCCTTTTGTATCACTTGCTTAACCATCATCTTTAGAATGTAAGCTCTTATGTGCAGGGACCATTATACCGCCTGTATAAATGTGTTATTACACTATTAAGTGGCACATATCCTATATATTTTATATATTTCCACTTATATATAGCACTATGTTAAACATTGCCATTTTTTTTAAAGAAAGGTTAATATTCTATATTTTGGAGTTGTTATAATTTCAAATGGTATTCTAAATAAAAAAATACTTCATACAAGTAGTTGTAGCATTGTCAAAGTCTTAACTAGGTGCCAATAGCAAATGGGTAAAAATACCCAAGTTAATGTATGTTTATCCTAGTATACTTGCTGTGCTGAGGGCAGTTTTTTTAACACAAGTGCAACAATTTTTTTTATGTTGAGGGTCTCTTTTTAACACTAACAAGTTTTCTTAATAATTGACAGAACTCTCTGTTCCTGACGCATAAAATAACCTGCTTTAGACATTAAAATAGTTGCTTTTGGTGTGGAAAAATATAGTAAAATTTGTTCAAATTTTGCTGAAACTAATAGAAAAGGCTTGTCTGAATGGAATATACAGATCAATATGGGGTTTGTTGACAGATAAGTATGATTCATCAAGCTACATTCCTGCCCATTGGCTAGCAGGGGCAAGCACTGAACGGCAATTCTGATTTCAGAGTATGTTGTTCATTTACAAAAAACTAACTACGCTATGGAAGTTAATCAAATACCCTCTTTCAAATGCAGTAAAAAAAAGACTTCACTATTAAACATTAATTAAGAATTCATTATATTTAGCATTTTAATTAATTTATAGGTTAGACTGTTTCACAATAGGGGTCATAGTGAAATATTTTGATCACTCCTATGGTTGTTACGCTAGTTTCAGATTCACTAAAATAAAACATATTTTTGTACTTTTTATGGAACCCTATATTTATTTAGATATTTGCTATTACTTGTATCTGCAAATCTAGTCTGCTAAGATGATGCAGTCGGGTTTGCCCCCTTTCATTGTTTCTTAAAGCTTTTTTTCTTTTTTTTTAATGGTGAACTTATTTCAGTATTTCTTAGAAAGAGGAAACGGATGAAGTTTCACAGCAGATGAGTATGCAGCAGTGCTAAAAAAAAGTGTATTAATATATCTGTGGATAAAATAGTGTGCCTTCTAAGAGCAGGTACATATGATGTGTAGTGCAGTCACTGGTGAGGCTTTTTAAAAGTTAATTATTTTGCCTCACTATAAGATAAGCAGGTCAGCTCATATTTGCTGTAATAAGTCTCACACATCTGTAATGGGAATCTAGTAATGCTGCATCACTGCTCAGCTGCCTATTAAACATGAAAGTTTTACAGCTCAATCCAACTGAGCTTTTAACTCCGTCTTTTTGAAGCTTCCAGTCCTAGAGTCCCAGGGTGTTGGAAATGGGGGGAGAATTTTTTTAATAATACAACTGACTGCATTTTACTTGTATTCTGCGCATATTTATGTAACCTGTGTTATTTAGTTTTTCATTTTCCATTTTGGAAAGTGTATATACTGCTTAGGGAGGCGATATTTATAGGATATGTGGATAAGCTACATAGCATATGTTTGGTAAGAAACTATGCACTTAAGGCTTAACTAACTAAAATCTTCAAGTGAGGTGAGACCTATCAAATTCCTGTTATTCTACCCGTATAATGAGGCCCAAATTGCTTTCAGGTAAATAAGAGTTTACATTCTACACAAAAATACAACTAAATGGGAATGTACCTCAAACTATTCAATAAATACCTTATTTTTAAATATTGTGTATGCGTAGTGTAGTAGTGCTGCACCTCCATCTCCTTGCAGAAGTTTTATCCTGTCCTGAAGAACCACTACAGTTCAAGAAAAAGACACTTGTTGGTCTAGTATGTGCCAAACTAACAATAATAGCAGCTTTGAGACATGGACAAAAAACATTTTTGTGAATATCTGATTTTTTTAAAATTCTGCTTTAGTACAATTATCAATTTTGTGCGTTACAACACATTCTGAGAGTTGAGTGGTGGGTATGTTTCTAGTTATCAGTGGAGGAATGGGTGGGGAAGAAGAGAATAGTCAGAATCCTTTGTATGATATCTAGATAAGATTGAAGTTGGCATCACACCACTTCCCCAGAAGCAGGACTTTGCAACAAAGGAACCAACTCCATGGTATCATGGATCCCAAGTTCACAAGTTCTATGTAGTGGGACTTGTAATTTACCCATCAGACAAAGAACACTTGCAATATTATGTTTGGTATTTGCATATGAGTGCGTCCAAACCTCATGCAAGGCTTATATATATATATATATATATATATATATATATATATATATATATATATATATATATTTTTTTTTTTTTTTTTTTTTTTTTTTTTTTTTTTTTTTTTTATTATTTTTTTATGCCCTGCACGCTGTTTGTTAATATTTCTGAATATGCTTGTGATTTCTCATCAAATTACATTCAAGTTCAAATCATCCATTTGAAAAATGTAAAAAATAAAGCAACAAATACTAAACTGTGAAGCATTGGAGCTCATCTGTTGAGCCTCCCCTTTCCTGTGTAATCTATAGAGCATATGTACTAATGTTTGACATCTCTAACACGTCACTATTTTGTACATATGGCTTATGAACACTAAGCCTTCAAAATTCTTTTTTATATGAAACATATTTTTTTGTAACTTGGTATTTGCAGCCTTTCATTTTAATGATGATTTCAAGGACACAGTGACATGAGGTCGTCCTATACCTTTTGAGATTACAATTTCTCGGAAATTAAGTCACTATTCATCTCACAGCAAAAGAAGCTTGAGAAGTGTCCCACTCCATTTTATATCGAAAAGTAATGTGTTGCAGATATTATTGTGGTTTTTCCCATTTTTATATTCCAGAAATTCTATGGATTTCTGTGCATTTCATACATTTATAGAAATGTATCACAAAATAGGCGCTATTTTTCATTGCATTATTTAAAAAAAATATTAATAATTACACATTGCTGGAAAGAGCTGGGCTCGGGCAGTATTTAGTGCTTTTGAATGGCATCTTATTGAAACTGTAAGCACTCCCAACTGTGCAGCGCTGCATAAAATGTTAGGGCTTTATAAATAA
Organism: Discoglossus pictus; assembly: GCA_027410445.1. Taxonomy (NCBI): domain Eukaryota; kingdom Metazoa; phylum Chordata; class Amphibia; order Anura; family Alytidae; genus Discoglossus; species Discoglossus pictus. The sequence continues at coordinate 75,225,986 of CM050164.1, read as the reverse complement.
TTGTTAGTAATAATAATAGCACTTGGTCAATTTATTTGAGTCATGAGGTCCCAATTTATTTTTGAATGAAAGTAGTGATCTAAAGTCTTCAATATACTTATGCTTAAGCCCTAAATAAAGTGTATATGACCTCTGAATCTCCGTTCTAGAAAAAAAGAAAAGAAAACTAGCTTTAATAAACCAGAAGCTTCTTCTGACTGCCCAGGGCCCACCCGATGTGTAGAATTCACATGGTATGACTTGGTGGGTCCAGCCCCACAACTTTCTTGTAGAATCCACATAGTATGACTTTCTTGTATAATTGACACCGTATGGTTTGGTGGGTCAAGCCCCTCCTCCCCAACTTTGTGGTTTCCTATTTCTTTTATTTCAGTGAATAAATAGAGATTTTTAGATAAACACATTTTTAATACATTATTATTAAAGGGATATGTAAATGAGCTGTACTATGAATGCATCTAATAGAGGAGAATTAGTATTGTATGGAAAAAAAAATTGCATGAAAATATCCCAAAATAAACATTAATTAACTTACCTTGCAGTTAGCAAAATTTCCTATGTTTTTTGGCATTTGCATTTGATAGTGTACGCCCCTAGAAAATCTCACCTTAATTAGCATAACATTAAAATTCTGAATTGGGCTAATACATTGTATCATTCTTCACCTCAGTGGCTTCTGGCCTGCTCAGTACAAGAACTGCAATTACTGCAGAGTTACTCCCTGTGCTCTGTACCAGAAAGGTCAAAATATGTACCCTGCTGTATTTCCTGTGTGTACCCGGCTTATGTAAGCAGCCTGTGGGTGTGAACAGATGCCCTTTAAGGTGTCTCTTCTGTATCTCTTCAATGCTATTTCTATATTGGTTCATAATTTTGATGGCGGATGAGAACTGACAGGCCTATATATTCTATCAACATAAAAAGCTTAGCTTAATACGTCCTCAGGACAGCATACTGTGTCCTAGGCATGCATGAATTAATAGTCTGTGTCTCTTCCTACCACTTATGCTGGAAGGAAATTTCCACCTTTCTATAAAGTAGTCCGTTCCTGCATTGTCCCTTGAGCATGCCACCAGTCTTTTTTTCATTTTAAAGCAGCCAATCTAGATTGTTAAGACCTCAAACCTGGCTAGTAATAAGAACATGGTCCATCCCAGCAGCGAGCCCAGAGCTGTTTTCTGATCGGCTTCAAAGAGACTTCTCAAGAAACAGTCTTATTCTAAACCTTTCAGATAACAGTTTGAAATTCTGTGATGATCAAAAGGAGAAGTTCTTCATTGGTCTTGTTAGCTACAGTTTTTGCCCTGTTTTATGAATAAAAAGACGTATATGCAATGTATTCAAATATATAAATAATATATTTTAATCTATATATGTATGTATGTTTGTATATATTTGATGGCAGATAACAAGCAAAAGGCCCATCAAGTCTGCTGAATAATCTGCTCATTTTGTCTACAAAAAAAAATGTGGTGTATTCAATCTTTGTTATGACTTTAGGTTAGTCTAAGGGATACTTGTATTCTTTTAGTTTGTGTTCCTAACACTTCAGATGAAATGCTGTTTCACTTATTTATTACCCTCTCTTTAAAGTAATATTTTTACACTAAATCTCCCTATCTCAAATCATGTTGTAATGTTTTGGCATTTGAAGTATTGTAATAAATAGGGCCAGTAGGACTAAACTGTGAAGCAATGGAACTCATCTGTAGAGCTTCCCCGTTGTAATCTATAGGGCATATGCACTAAAAATGTAATATCTAACATGTACATGCGGATTATGAACTCAAAGCATTCAAAAATCTTTTTATATTAAAATTTGTAGCCTTTCGTTGTAATGATGATTTCAAGGAAACAATTACATGGGGTCGTCTTTTATATATTTTGAGAATATTTTCTGGAATATTCTTCCATCCAGAACTTTATTAATGCTTTTGATATACTGATATACTTTATTGAAAGTTTCAATAATATTAACCATCTTCCTTCACACACATATACTGTATGTGTGTGTGTGTGTATGTGTGTATATATATATATATATATATATATATATATAAAATATCAAACAGATATTACATTTGCATATATTTGCATGCTTAAAATAAACTTATTTGCCTACAATCTAAAGAATTTGTTTTTACACTGGGTGGGTACGAATAAGTATATATGTGTGTATATATAGTAAATAAATAGTACATTTGTGCTCACATTTGAATGTCTAAAATAAGTTAAGATTTATTTCCTGCTCAGAATTCCAAGAAATGCAGTTCTTGCACTGTGAACCTGGTCAGGGCCATACAAATGTGCCCACAAAGGCTTCACTCTTTAATCCAATACCATTTCTAACATGGCTTCTTTTAAGTGTATGCCTGTGGTATTACACAGCTTTAAGTAAAGCCCAGGATGGATTATGCACAAGCCATACCCACAGACAGCTGTTTCAAGGTTACGGCCTCTCATCAGTGTGTGACCAGTTCCTAGATTTTGTGGGGAGATAGTTTACCACAACGATCATTCAATTTATGGTGCACAAAAGAGCAATATATAGATATATTTAGGCATATTGTATTGATTAGGAAACCCAAGTAATAAAGCTATTTCTATTTAACATGAAGCATCACTAATCGGTGAATATGGTAGAGCAGTGGTTTTCAACAGTCGATCCACAGAAATTACCCCCCAAAAAGTTATTGCTGCTTAACACATGGTATCCAGGCCTCCGTTGAAGCTTTTGGCTTTTAGGCCGGCAGTCACTAGGTGGCGTCGCTATTTCATGACGAGTTTGGCAGGGAGTGAGTTTTCTATCAGGAATCAAAGGTTATTATGGAGACTACAGTTTAAAAAAAAAAATATATATATATATATATATATTTTTTTTTTACTCTGTAGTCTTAAAAAGCAAACTAATGATTTTTTTTGCATTAAACACAAGTTTGTTTTTTTGTCTCATTATTAGTAGAATATTAGATTTAAAAATGAATACAAAAAATACTGTAGAAGTGTTTTTTATTTCTGCCTTAGCAGTCCTCAAAATGTTTCTCCTATTTTCCGCAGATGTAAAAATGTTGAAAACTACTGTGGTAAGCATAGCAAACCAGTGGCGGTGGTGTTTGCAAGCAGCACTGATAGGATGGGGGAAGCAGGTCGCCAGTAAAAGAGAGCAGACAGGAGATTTGTCATTTTTTACTTCAATTGTATGTACAGTAGCAATAATTTATATTTACCGAGAAGCCCATATTCAGATTTCTGACATTTATTGATAATATATTTTCATCTACACAGGCACACACAACTGGAAGAGTAACTTGACTTACAATTTATTTTTTTTGTCTTGCAGCCCATGAAGCCATTAAAAGCCACTGCCACCACATCACAGCCTGTGTTAACCATGCAGCAAATAGATGCCATATTTTACAAAATCCAGGATATCTATGAAATGCACAAGGAGTTCTATGATAACCTGTGTCCCAGCGTGCAGCAGTGGGACAACAAGAAGACAGTAGGGCATCTCTTTCAGAAGCTGGTAAGAATGTTTAATGCAACATCACTTTTTTATTTGAATTTGAAGTTATTTTTGTTGTTCATTTCCCTTCTGAAACTACTTACGTAATTTGGTATAACTAGGAAAGCATTACAATTACCAGTAGCAACATTGTTAGCATTGAATCTAATTGTTTTAAAGCCAGTAATTATCTTACTCTTTCTAGCTAAACCTACACAGCGTTTAAACAGGTAATTAAATTAAACCTTGAAAGGTGCACGCTTTATGTAGTTAGATAATTAATGTACATTGGTCAAATGCAGCCAAGCAACAAAAAAATACATACATTACGCAGAGCTTTGTTTTTCCTATTTATTCAAGTGGGTGTTATCATGTGATATCTAGAATTCATGGGTTGCATGCGATTGCATAAAAATGAAAAAAAAAATCTGATAATAAAATATCATGCATGCAATAACATGTAATAATAGAAGCAGTTTTACTATCGTTCCAGTGCTTAACACGAACCAACCTTGGAATCCCCAAAAAACTATAAAAACAGGAACTTTATTAGAATTTTTTAGAATTGCACACAATAAAGACCCTCAAGGGTGCCAAACACTGTATTGGTCAATCAAGAAATTCAAATATGGTACAAAAACCAAGAAAAAGTATGTATATATGATAAGTCTATACAAAACAAACCCTGTGTCATTACAGAGACCTCCTATCGGAACGGCTATGGTGTGCCCCACAAGCTGGCTAGTTTCCTTACAATAGAGAAATATAGTATAGTCTAAACCCGTATTAAAATTAAAAAAAAACTTTATTCAACTAAAAAATGTATTTAACTAAAAACAACTTTAGCCTATTATGAGACACATTGGGACAGAAACATAATCTTATCAGTGCTAAGTGGGTATAACACAAACACCCATCATATAACTTCCCTATTGGGTAAGAACCTATTGGGTAAAGAAACTATATTTCTCTATTGTAGGGAAACTAACCAGCTTGTGGGGCACACCATAGCCCTTCAGATAGGTCTCTGTAATGAGACACAGGGTTTATATTGTATAGACTACACATTATATATACATACTTTTTCTTGGTTTTTGTACCATATTTGAATTTCTTGATTGACCAATCCAGTTTTTTGCACCCATGAGGGTCTTTTTTGTTTGTCATTTTAAGAATCTCTAATAAAGTTCCTGTTTTTATAGTTTTTTTGGGGGGGGGTGGGGGATTCTCATGCAATTACATGGATGCATTCTATCTTTAGTGATGATTTTGCATAATGTACATGATAAAAGAATGCTCTTACTGGTTGTATTTCCCGCAGTATACATGTATTTCCTTAGGTAAGAAAAGAACTAGTCAAATCTTAGTTTGTTATAATAAAATAACTATTTGAAATTCTAGCCAAAAAGAAAAAAGGAACTCTTCAAAGGGAATGAAACCAGTCATATCATAAGAATAATTTCCCATAATTGATCGTCTTCATCTAAAGAGCCACTGATATCCCAAATTTACAGTGTCCACTTTTTAAAAATTAAATGTTTAAAAAAAAAAAGTAAAATTAATTTGAGCTTTTAATGTATTAAGGAATATATGCAATAATCCTGTATTGTAAGGTGCTATTGTCTTGTTTTACTGCTTGATAGAACGGATTCCCCCAACAGATAATTGACTTGTAGACTGATTTACATTAATCTTATTGAAAGCTTAGTCATGTTTCCATTGCTTCTTTTTTTTTTTTTTACCTTCTAAAATCATTTTGCTTGTTATCAAGTGAAGTTTTTCCGAAGATCTTATTGGAATTATTTGATTGCAATTACTACTTTAATTAAATCGATCATACATATTCTGCATATTAAATATATTTAGTATACAAACTGTGTAATCAAATACACACTTTTTGTGTCTTTCTACTCCATCTTTGTTAAATAACTCAATAATGCCTCTTACAAATCTGTAGAAGCATCGCTAGCACTTGGTGGTTACTTGGCAACAGTGACGTTGCTTATACTAATGAATCTGAAGGATGCTGTGTATTCGCAGTTTCCCATGAGGAATGGGTGGCGTGGGGCCATTTTGTCTCAAGTAGCATGACAAATAGAAAATGAAATAGTGATCTTGCATGATTGCATTTTTCTGTGTTAGTGTTCAGATTTGGGTCTTGTGGCATATATTTAATTAGGTCTTTGTTAGACTGTAAATGATGATGCTCAGCAGCTAGCTTGAATTTGTTTTTAGAAGCCAGGGGTTTAGATTATTAAAGGACCATTCATATTTATTGCACACTAAATACAGCATTCACTTTACTGTTAAATGTTGTTATTCTTACTGTGAATGTCTATTACATTATTCAATGCCCTTAATTGTCTCCTGGAAGAGTTATACGATTGTAATTTACAATTCTGTTGTTGGTTCTGTATCTTTGTGGAAGTCCTTTCATTAAAACTGAATAGAGATCTTATCTCAATAGGTCCCCTAGAGAAGCAAAATACTAGTTACAAATATATGCTGTATTTATGATGTATATATGTTTAACAGTTTAAAAAAAATGCCATTATAAGTCCAATCAAAGGAGCACATTCTCACATATAAATTTAATAGCAGATAAATGAAAACCTATAGTGTAAAAGTTTAGGCGCTTAAATACAAGCCCTGGTCTCCAGAAATGTAAATACCCCTCTTACAAATAAAGCCCTAATCTTGGATGCCTCCAGGAACCGCAGCAAACTTACCTTTTCTGTTAAACAAAACAAGCTTTAGGACATTTTGCCTGTGGAGGTTCCAAATAAGGTATAATCAAACCGTAGGTAATAAAAAGTACTTTATCAATTGAATGTTACTTAAAAAAGAATATAATCTATTTGGGGTGGATCAGAAAGGCAACCTGAAGCACAACATGTGTGAGTGTATATACAGTATATATTTATATATTTTTGTTTATATTTCCTTTAATTCACTATGTGAAACAGTGCATGAAGCAGTTTGTCAGGTAAATTGCAGCACACCTCTCACAGATTTGAGTCACGGGAGATAAAACAGTTTATAGGCCTTTGTGGCTCCCGACCCTCGTCAAACCACAGGCCGAATCAGTTGCCATGGAAACCCAGGCAGATTCCAGTTCAAAAGCTGAACCGATGGCTTCTTTTTGTTATTAGTTTGATTTGACAAAATGACAAGGAAATATTGCATCCTATGGTATTTGTTTGTTTGGTTTTTTGTAATCAACAATATGTACCCATCACCCTTTATTTTTTGTTTGTTTTGCAGGCCAGCCAGCTGGGCGTGTACAAAGCATTTGTGGATAACTATAAAAGTGCACTGGAGACCGCAGAGAAATGCAGCCAGGGCAATAACCAGTTTTATAAAATATCTGAGGTAAGAGGCTGACTCCACAAATGAACTGTTAAAATTAGTCTTCACACCTTGTGTGTGTGTGTGTGTGTATATATAAATGTATATATATATATATGTATATATATATATATATATGTATATATATCACATATATAGTTGTGAGCGTACGAGTTGTTGCTAACGCTGCGGGCTCGCGTAGCGAGCTGCGGCCCTCGCAGCGAGCCGAGGCCCTCGCGAAGCGAGGGCACTGCCCAAGGGTCTCAGTTGCTGCAAGGAGCGCCGAAGGCGCTCCTTGCCAGCAACTGAGGACCCTCGCGAAGCGAGGGCCTCAGTTGCTGGCATGGAGCGCCGTAGGCGCTCCATGCCAGCACCTGAGGACCTCGCAAAGCGAGGGCCGCAGTTGCTGGCATGGAGCGCCTAAGGCGCTCCTTGCCAGCAACTGCGACCCTCGCAAACTTCACGTCGCAACCCAAACACTACGACACACACATTACGACACTCGCAAACAACATACGACACACGTTCACACACATTACGGACTCGCAACACTCGGACGCAACTCGCGAACATTACAAAATGTAAAACACAATACATACACACACTACATACATAAAAAACTTACCTACACCAAGAGGGAGCACCCAGCACCTCAAAAATACAACTTACATCTCGATTTTACTTCAAATAAAACAGTTTAGAGACTAAAAAAAAAACGAAGCGAGAGAAAAAATGGCCGCCGAACAAAACGAAAACGAGGCTACAGCACTCTAAACTCGCAAAACACCACAAGAAACTCGCAAAACACCACAAAACACCTACGGATATTCCGATACAAACGTATAACACACATTACTCGCCATTTCACGCCAATGCGGAAGTACACGACAACGGTTTGGGCTCGCGCACGCACAGTGTTACACTGCACACATTCAGCACGCTTACACAGCAGATCCACACCACTAATGCTGCAGCAACATCAAAACACATTCACAGCTCTTCCACACAATGCTTTAAAATAGGTAAAGTATATTCATTTATTAATGTATTATATATTTCATTATTACACACTAAACAGCATTAGCTACCTTACAATTTCATTGCCGTCATTTTTTGACGGGCAATATTCTAGTATATGTTATAATTATCAAACTTTGAACGAGACGTTGCCATGCTTTGTGTGGTGCGTACGACTTAGGCGATGAGCACCAAAAGCGCTCGTCGCTTGCGAGCCTCGGATAGCAAGGCAAGCCGTTAAGCCACTGAAACTCGCAGCACTTGGGCAATAAATGACAAAGGCGCTCATTGCCTGCAAGGCGAGCCGTGGAGCCAAAGTAACACTTAGGAAACGCGGGATTGCCTTAGGCTGCAAGCACTTGACGAAAAAAATACGAGATAGAAAAATACCAAGTTAATGGCCGAACCGCGCAAAGCACAAAACACACAAAAAATAAAAATACAACAAAAACATCACAAACAGCACGGGGGAACAGCCAGGACGTCTGGGAGTGAGGTGGAACGCAAATTTAAGTCGATTTTGTCAAGTTTCGGCACTCGAAAATCGGCTAGGCGAGAGAAGAAAATGGCGGCGAAAATTTTTTAAACGGGGCTACACCACCCTGGACCGCGCAAAACACCGCCAACCGCGTACCGCTTTCACACAGGAACCTACGAGGTACAAAATACACTATTACAAAGGACGGCAAATGCTCGCGAACCGCGTAACACATAGACAATACACATCTACAGTAGCGCTTTGCAGAAATAAACAAACGGTTTGCCCTCGCGCACGCAGGCTATTTCTTATTCTTTGTTACAACATTCATAAAACTATCTCCTCAAACCAGCAACAGTCCCACTGGACATCATATGCTGCAGGACAATAAAAAGGGATTATTACCTCTTCAGGCTGTTGATTGTTACATATATTAATTAGAAAAAGGTAAACTATATTAATTTATTATTCAATTAATTAATTAATTAGTATTTAAAAAAATATAGAGACGAGCCAAAGGACACGCGACGAGAGGCTCGCAATGAGTGACGAAGGTCCTTAGCGTATAAAAAGCTTAACATTGTGTGCCAAACGGCATTGCCATGGCTTCAAATTTTATTGACCGTAATTTTTTGACAGGCAAGTCGCTAGTATATATATATATTTATAAATAGTACATTTGTGTTCACATTTGAATGTCTAGGTTTTCTGAGCAGTGACATGCAAATGTGCCCACAAATATAAATATATATATATATATATATATATATATATATATATATACATACATACACACATAAGGTGTAAAGACTAATTTTACAATTGTATTTAGGAAATCCACTCATCTTCTCTTCTCTGGAGAGTGGTTTCTATGTTGATGGTATCTGATTATCCGTGGGTAGTTTAAAAATCTGTTTGTGCTCTTGCCAGTTCGTGCATTGGTTATAAATATTTGTAAATCTTTAATGGGTTAACTTTCAAAGATGTGATCAAAATGAAGGGAAAAAAGTGATTTTTGTACTGCCTGTATTACATTGGAAGATGCTGAGCTACTGGTAATGCAGCAGGTGCAAAGTACTGGAAGCCACCACAGGCTAAGGACCCTCTGTTACTGGCAGCAGCCTGAAGTAAAGGCTGAGTTTAATTTATTAGGGGAAAATGCATATAATTATTTTTATATAAAGGAAGTCTGATCACCTACATATGCATTAATCATTTTATTTACCTCTACAGGCACCTACTCTATTAACTATATTAATTCCCTGTGCATTTAAACAATGAATTACTTTTTTAAAGCTCAAGAACTCTCCCCCCTCTGAATTATGTATTGTCTCTGGAGTGGAACACACCCAGGGGGGAGTACTAAGCGGAAAAGCTTTTGAGACTAATCTCTAAAACACACATTAGTAGCAGGCAGTTGTGTAACATGAGCTGCTAGCAATGTACACAAATACACTGTGATCACCTACTAGTGTCCTACTGCAAATATTGTGTGTCTGTTTTGGAGAGCTTTGGTGGTGACTCCCACTCTAGAGACAATTTATCATTCAGGGGATGAAGAGATGGCAACCTCATACTGCCGGGTTGTAGGGTTAAAAATACTAATGAATTGTGTAGATGCATATCCTTTCTTTAGAGAGTACTTTATAAGACAACTAGAGTGGCGCTGTAAAAGCGTATCCTGTAATCATAGGACTGTGGTGACCCTTTAACCTTTTCCGTGACGGAGGTGTCGGCAATGCATTGCTGACTCCTCTGCCAGTGAGTATGCTTTGGCCTTTTAGTAGCAACTTGGTGGGATATCTCTATAGTTTGGGTTTATCTTCTTCCTGTTGTGGTTCACAGTTTTTATTTAAAATCTCTCTCACCTTCCCCCATGTTGCTAACAAAACTGTAGGGAAACACTTTAGTTACAATAAGCTGAAATAGAGAACTAGCGTAAAAATGGTTTGCTTTAATATCGTATGTACATGCTTTGGGATTTTCTGCTTATATGTCTTCATTTTGCTATTTATATAACTTAATTGCAACACATATTTCAAGATGACACAAACAGCAGGTGTGACTTATGTCTGGTTTAACCAGGTTTATATTATTTGAACAGAAGCAGCAACAAAGAAACATAAAGGGGCATATAACTCCATTCTTTCTATTCATACATGTAAAAGATCATGCTTTAAACCTTACCGGAATATGACTTCTAGATCTATAGTACTTCTCTTTGGCTCACAGGCACAAGCCCCTAGATCAGTTAAAAATTTGAATCCATATTTTCTGTTTTGAGAGTATTATTTAAAATAGAAAAAACACATACCCTCTTTTAGGTACAACAAAATACTCTCAATGTCCCCTTAAGAGGACACAACAAACATCCTAGTAATTGCAGAAATTAATAAATAAATAGAAGAACGATCCGTTATTAAAACATGTGAGTGGATGTGTTGAATATTTGAGCTTGAAAGCTGTTTATATTAGGCATCAATTACATATAAAGATAATGGCTTTCTGCTACAAAAATATGGGGAGGGATAAGCAAGAAGAGCATGTCCAGCTACAAATAAGAATAGCAACATCTGATTTAATTACCTGGACATGCTAGTCATCACTGTAGCTCTGATTAAGTAGCAAAGGGGAAGAATCCTTTCTGGAAATGTATGCCTAAAATACCTAATATCAAAGCTCATACTTCTGCAAAACTTCAACAACAAGCAGCTGCAATTATGTTTATTTATATGTATATTTTCAATTTTGCAATAACTGGGTCTATGCCATGTCACATTAAGTCAGACCACCGGATGTTGTAAGTTATTAAAGGTACTTTAAAAATATATATTTTTTACTAGTTCTTCATTTATGCTTATGACAACTAAGGTGCTTTGGTGCCCTAAAAAATCTGTATCCTATCATACATTTTAATGTACTTCTTAAAAAGCCTAGATAGGGTTAACTAAATTCCCTATGGAAGCGCAACCATTTTAAAGTGATCCTGCAGTGACAGCCAGCAGTGATGATGTTATGGTTCTCAGGTATCTAGGATAAGGAGAAGTGAAGGTTACCGTACTTAATGTATGGCTCGGATGTCTGAGTGAGGCTATGTGAGTACTCTGATTTCAGCTACCTCGGGTCAGGTTTCATAAGCCTATGCCCGTCTTTCTTCCTTCAGCTCCAGGGCCTGTTCTGTTAGTAGCATTGTGGCAATAACTTGGTGGTACGTCATAACTACCCTAATGGAAATAGAAATATAATCCATTTGAATACCACAAATAAATGAGTAGTATTTTTATTACTTTAAACATACTCACACCAAAAATGATTCTTCAGCTTTCCATATAATGCTTAGTGATGGATATAGGATGTTTATCAGGAGGTTACAAATTGTCATTGAAACAAGGCCAGTTTATAACATGGTAACCTAAAGCATTCAGAAGTTGTGTTTAAAAATATGAAATCCTGTATGGCAGATGTAAGCTGGCTAAATTAAAGTTTTGTATAATTGACATTATCTGCCTGCAAAGAAACCTTTTACCAATTAGTATGTATTGCTTTTAGAGGGTGGAAGTGTGCATTTAATTCATTGCCAGAACAGACTTGGTGTATGTGTGTGTATATATATATATATATATATATATATATATATATATATATATATATATATATATATATATATATATATATATATATATATATATTTAAACTTCCTCAATATTCTTGTTGCTGATATAGACTCTATTGTTATGGCTGAATCTGAACTGTAGTATAGTACAGTTACTTGCATGCTATGAAGTTAATGATTCTTAGTCTCCAAGAACCCTGCATTTTGAGGGGTTGGTTATGTTTCCATCCATATAAACTATAACAATACAATATGCTCTCACAAGTCTAAGGCTGAGACCACAGGACACTTCCTTTCATGCACAGTCCTTTTTTCTTTCTGAATAGAGTTCTCTCTTGCAGGATCTGAAGGTGAAAGGGCCGAAGGACTCAAAGGAGCTACCAACATCTGTTACTATGGAAGGTACTTATTTCTTCATGCAGAACGTTATAACCTGTCTCTGCGCTGCCGGATACGTTTTTTGTCATCTTTATTTCAAGCTCTTTCCTTCCCCGACCACCTATTATCTGTTTAAACATGTGAACATCTGCTCATGTGCTGAGCTGTCCTGGGCTGTTACATGTACTGTAATATGTTTCAAGGTCACTTCTGCAATAGATGACAAGGGCATATGTGGACTAGCAGATAATAATGCACTGATTAGTAATAACAACTGTACTAGATCATTACACTGTGGACTTAACCCTTTTGTTGGCAGAGGGTTCAATAATGCTTCACTGGGCTGTGACTTTCAACATATGAATAATGAAATTAAGTTTATACCAACTCTTTAAAAAAAATATATATATATTTATTTATATATACACACACACGCACACATTTGTAGAAGTTTTCAAGAGATGCAGCTCTTAAATTAATTTTCTGCTTCAGATGAAAGTTAAAAAGGGAGAGTGAATTAAGAATGAAAACATCCATGTTGGAAAGTGGAAACAGGATGATGGGATATGATGTTGAATACAGAAGGTCAGGTAGAGATAAAGAGAATAAAAAATCAAATATATATATATTTTAATTTTATTTTATTTTATTTATTTGTACATATCCATACATAAACACGTATATTAATACAACATGACTATAAAACAAAGTATCAAATGTCATTTTGGTTATGGGGTGGAGATCGGGACTCTATAATGAATTCTGTATCTTTGGTGTTAAAGTGTGTGATCATCTTAACTTTTAATGCCTTTTTCGTGGATGTATGAAATTCCCTTTGAGTATCATGATTTTGATGTTTTTAATGGTGTCCAATTGGGGCACATTAATTATGTTCATTTAGTGTCATTCAGTATAAATTCATGCAGAGGTGCAATTTTTGGCATGTTTCACATTGCATTGTATGCTGTCTACATCATTGGTGGAAGTGTTTTAATGCTGTGCCATAAGTAGTTCTTGCTTTTCCTATTTGAACAAATCAAAAGATTGCATTACATTTATCAGTTTTCTCCCTACTGACATATATTCCTTACCGAATATACCTATAATTTTTTTCTTCTTAACAGCATGTCTTGCAATGCTCTCCTGAGCTTGCCATCTATCATTCTTTCTACTGCTTCTTTCTTCAGTAGTTCTGTGTATATATTATTGATTCTAGTACAGTGGGGGACAAAGCTTTTGTTGCTATGCTTTAAAAAAATCACTAAATCCCTCTTTAAAATGCCAACGATGTCTACCTTTTATACTCCTTCCTAGCTCTCTCCACCCTCCCTCACTCCCTCACTCCCTCCCTCCCTGCTCATCCCTCCCACTGCTCCCTATTGCATGGCTGTGCGTGTCTGTGTATGTGTAAGCCTTCATGTTAGGTGTCTATTGTGCTGAAGCCAGCAGATTGGCTTGTACCAGCTGGTGATGGGGAGTGGGATGAGACATGGCTGGATGCTGGGGACATGGAAATTCTGTTGATCCTACGGCTTTGCTGTAATTGCACCTATGGTAAACCTGTTTAGTTCTTCTGCATGTTGTAAGTGTGCATGTGTGCCTGCAATGTTATCTCTTTTTTTTTTTTTTTTTTTTTTTTTTTTAACCTTAACCATTTCCTATCATGCTTTTGCTGTTTCAATTGCAGCTCTAGTGCAGATGAGATTTTGAATGGTCTTCTTTATATCACTTTAACTATGGAGTTTGCTGATGCATAGTCTATGGCAACTTGCAGTCCATTCACTTTTTTGTGCCTGTGCTTCTGAGCAGATCACAGCATTACTTTAGGGCAGTACTCTTAGCTTCTGGGTTATACAAAGAGCTAATACATTTCTAGTTATACATTCTGAGCAATCTTTTTTGATTGTGAAAGTCACTAGACAGGAATCTATTTTATGAGTTAGAACATTTTATTTGTATATCGATGCTTCTTACGTTCTATTCTTGTGCTGTAACACATGATAACTATAGTTAGTTCTTGCCGTAACAATGCATGCAGCTGCTTTCTTTTACCAGAGGTTCATGAAAGAAGAATAGTTCATGAATGATTTTTTGTTTTACGTTTCCGGCTGTCTCGAAAGGACCTTGTGCAGGATTGAAGATGTAAGATGCAACTGAGGTTGTGGATTGATAGAATTTTTTGCCGAGTTTTTTACATTGGCATTTGGTAAAAAGTATTGTTGTGAAATCATTCCTATGATGAGGGGCGTTACTAGCCGTGCAGCTGATTCCTGAGCAGACGTCTTTAGGACACAGTATATGACTGGATCAATCGAAGCATTGGGGAGGGTCAGACACAATGCAGAGAGATGCATTCAGGTCACTGACTGAACAATAGACAGAGAGTGGGGACTGTTTGCTCGAGTCAGTGGGCTGTGACCTGGAGAGCTCACTTGTGTATAAGATGCTTTATGACCTTGGGTAGGTCAGTTTCTCAGAATGTGTTTTTATTTCAGGTTGCTTTTTGGTTATACAATTTGTTTTGTCTTAATAAATATATAACCGTGTGTACCAAGTTTTAATTCTGTTATATTCTACGTTCTAACACTGTGATGTATTGTAGATGGAACAACATTATAAACCTTTGCTAATACTGGAAGATTCTTATTCAAGTAGCACAGCAAAGGTCTGTCATTATAGAAATACAAAATAAATAAACTTACCTTGATGTTTGCAAATGTCTTCAGTTGTCTGGCAGTTGATTGTGAGAAGGAATGCCACTGAAAACCCTAGCTAAATTAGCATAGAATTCAAAATTCATTTTGGCCAATCACAGTCCGCTATAACATTGTTGCAATGTCTGAAGTCCATCTCTGCCGCAAAGCATCATGGGATGTGTAGTCTTTTTTTTTTTTTTTTGCCCATCACAAGGAAGCAAGGAGCAGCTCAGATATTGCTGCTGTGGATTTCTGCATTGTGCTGCTGTTTGGCTTGAAGGTTAGTATAGGATTAAATTAACGCATCTAAATGCAGTGTTTCTATTGGCTAGTACCAGGTGCCCATGTAGGCAGCTCTGGGGGTGTGGAAACCATTTTCCATTAAATAAAAGAAATCTGTATGACTCCGTGTAATGTGTTACATTAAAATAAGTTAAAAACAGGGAAACTTCCATATACCTTTAAGCATATATTATCTATAAAGGACCTCCCTTTCTCTGTTTCCTTATCGGGGGTCATTGATTAAATACGAAGATCATGCCAGGTTAAATAAATGGTAACAGTCACAGAGATCTTTACAAGTTTGTGTCATTATACATGTTCATTCCAACTAGAAAAGTGCATCTTCCTAATCCGCACCTTTAATGGGGAGACGTAGAGATAGGTAGGTCTTGTAGACATAATTCATGCCTTAAATAAAGATACATTGTCTAATATTTCCACTGTTTAATAACAACCAATTGCAGTTGAATTAAATAATGTCTGTGCCTTTCATTTCTGTGGTAACCAAACCTTTGCCATGCCACTTTAAGTAACACAACTCTATATAAACATGTTTTCAATTAATTTTAATAGTGAGTCAAAAAAAATCTGTTTATACTGCGCTGCCTATTTGAAGGCTGCATATATGTGTTTTTTGTTAATAAAAAGTTACATGATTAGAGCACATTGCATGATAATCCACTGGGACTTCTCAAGGTTTTTCTCTCCTTGTTGGTTTTTACAGACGAGCTCTATTGTCTGTCTGCTTTACCGTAAACTAAGTGGAAGCTAGTAATAAAAAGCCATACTTTGATTTATGAGGCACTAAACCCGCCATAACAATAGAATCCTTATATCAGCCTCTACAAGGTTGTGCTGCTAAGCACAGAGGCTGCTTCTAGCATTTTATATCCACTCCCCCTGCATATTGTATGAAATAATCTGCTTCTGTAAAGAAAATGAAATTAGTACCTTTCCCTCATGACCAAGACCGACACAAGGTGTAAGAAGTGGCAGCACTCCCCATGCTAGGTGTGAAGGATGTGAGAAACAAGGTCAGACACTCCTAGAAGACAGACACAAGTTCCTGGAAAGAACAGTTTCCAGCTGCCAAGAGATAGCTGACCTGCCCGATCTAAGGAAGCATGGAGATCTTGCTTAGTAGAGTTTAACCCTCAGTTACCCGAGTCAGGATTCTGTGTGGAGGCATGTTCCAATTTAGTTTAACCCTCTCAATCCCGTCTGCTCTATTTTACAGTTGTATTGACACTATCCCTGACCAACGCTTGGATGCACCTTACTTTGTCAGGCATTGCAGGTTCATTCAGCAGTCAAAGTTAATAATTTATGAATGATGGAAAATGGTTTTATCTCTGAATGTGCTGTGTTGAAGGATAATGTACGTGCATATTTTTCACATCACTGCTTTAAAATTTCAGACTCAAAATTTTATTTTAATTTACCCATTTTTGGGGGGGGAAAGACAGTCATCACTTTGAAAATGTTATTTAATATAGATGTTTGTATATGTTGTATATGCCACTTTCTCTGGTTTGCACTTCTGAACAAAAGAGCCTCATTATAACCCACTTAAGAGGGCTATATAGCCCACAGCTATATAGCCCACAGCTATATAGCCCACAGCTATATAGCCCACAGCAATTGTTACATACGGTAGCACAACTTTTGGGCGAAGGAGCCCTGCGCGACGTCATGTGCACACCAAAATTGCCTGACAAATGCGCAAACCCACACGTGCGCATTCACCCTATATCCAGCTTTGTCGCCCTCTAACTTCCCCGCTGTGCCCACCCTCCAACACCAGATCTCTCCCCGCTGTGCCCACCCTCCAACACCAGATCTCTCCCCCCTGTGCCCACCCTCTAACCTCAGGTCTTCTCTTTCTCCCCCTGTGCCCACCCTCTAACCCCAGGTCTTCTCTCTCCCACTGTGCCCACCCTTGGAGGAGAGAGACCTTAAAGAGAGAGACCTGGGGTTAGAGGGTGGGCACAGTGGGAGAGACCTAAGGTTAGAGGGTGGTCACAGTAGGAGAAAGACCTGGAACAGGTGGAAAGTAGAGGGTGACAGAGCTGGGTAGAGGGTGAATGCGCGTGTAGGTGCACACATGACGTTGCTCAGGGCTCCTTCATCCAAAAGTCGGTGTGCCATTACATATCTATTGTACAGATAGACACGTCCTGTGAATCTAATTTCCACTCCCACCTCAAGAAAATGATATACTGAAGCCAAAATAGGCAGATCGTACAGCAGCATAATTGCATATATAGATAATAAATTAGAGGCTGTATTTTTTCCACTTTACTTTCTAAAAACATTTTGCATATTTAAGTGCATTCAAAATAGTAAATAAAAAAAAATAAAAAAATGACCATGGTGATCCTTTTTAAATAGGTGTGTAAGGTCATAGGAGTGGACAATTCACGTTTACATGTCCTAGGTTAATTATCTTCTTTATTGGTATTTTAATCATAATGCTATTGCTGGTTAATCCATGTACTTAATCAAGGATATCCATAAATCCTAGCCTGTTGGTAGCTCTGTAGCTCACTCTTGGTCAAGTAGGTTTTTACATAACTATTAATTTTACAGTCCTTTTATGACTCTGCTAACTAGGTTTATCGTCCCAGAAAAGGTTACAATTAAATGTATTGATTCACAGTGAAAGTGGCAATATGTCCAGTGTTAAAGATCTTTAAAAACCTTTAAAGTGTAAGTGATCCCCTAAAGCAGTGTCAGCTCTATGTCCTGTCTGGATGTATAGCTCAGCTCTTTGTGTCTGTAATGGGTTTCTGGCAGAGATTACATTCACCTTGTCAGTTTGTGCGGTTGGTTTTACATCCTTCAGAGACAGCAGGGCCTGCAGTAAAATGAAGTGAATATCTAACACCCCAGTTTATAAGGTTATAATGTTCAATACGCCTGTATTTTATGTATTGAATAATATATCTCACATTCACAAATCAGCAAGGACCGGAGGCAGGGTGCCATCATATAAGAGCTCAAAGGTGACTTGTCCTATATCCTTAGTTATGTACAGCTGGATTATTTCTTATGATTTATTTATAATAAACCATGTTAAATAAAAAAGTGTAATTTGGCTGATAACGTGTGTGACGATCCAGGGGTAATGGCTATTACTGCCAAGGGCTACCTGCTATAGACTACAGGTGAACTACCCTGTATTCTGTATTAGTCAGGGTCTCTCCGTCATGAATCGGCACTTCCAGGAGTCTCCGTAACCTTCCTGTGGTAGTGACCAGGACAGGTTACTTGTAGGGCTATAGATTCAGTATCACAGCCACCAGGAGCAAAATAAGAGACGAGTTTCTATATGTCTCAAAAGTGAACTGTTTAATTTTTGGAAAGTCAACAATATTTATAGCGGTTATATACAGAGGCAGGTGTACACAGATATAACAATGAGTGGGTGTGGCAAACAATTACAGGAGGTGACCCCACATGGGGTCTAGCAGTATTTTCATAGTTGGCAACTGAGAACAATGGGGCTACCTTCTATTACACATCCTGCTGTCTATCTAAAGTCTGGACCACTCAGACACAGAGAGTTCATGGCAGATGTGATTAACTTAATTTGCTAACAATGGGCCAGAACAGATAACAGTACAATAGAGATATCTGATCACTGCAGACTCAGCACATCCTGTTTTAACCCCATTATGATCACTCAGTCACAGTTTAAACAGAACACAGTAATATTACATGGGGAATTACATAGAGTATACAGGATAAGGCATAGACATATGCCATAATAGGAAGCATGGTGGTACACTATGGCCCTATGTTTTGGGGTTATTCACTCCACCACCCACCTGCCCACATTTCCCATGTGGCAATATAATTCCCCTACCCATTTTCCAAAGGTGCAGTATGTCCTCTATGGCGAGCCGTTAAACCGTAGCACTTAGCCGATGAGCCATTAATGCGTAGGACTTAGCCGATGAGCGACGAAGGCGCTCATCGCTGTGTGGCGAGCAGTTAAATCGTAGCACTTAGCC
This sequence comes from Discoglossus pictus, assembly GCA_027410445.1. Taxonomy (NCBI): domain Eukaryota; kingdom Metazoa; phylum Chordata; class Amphibia; order Anura; family Alytidae; genus Discoglossus; species Discoglossus pictus. Next base: position 75,206,653 of record CM050164.1, on the reverse strand, counting down.
GATGAGCACCAAAGGCGCTCATCGTTGCGAGCCTCGCAAGGTGAGACGTTAAACCGTAGCACTTAGCCGCTGCTAGCCTCGCGGGACTTGGGGGGGAAAAATTAAGAGACGCAAACATTTACGAGATTAGCGGCCAAACAAAAAACTCACTCGATGCACCCAAAAACATCACAGACAGCATGGGGCAACAGCCAGGATGTCTGTGAGGTGGAACGCAAATTTAACTCTATTTAGACTATTTTCGCCACACAAAAATCGCCTAAATGAGGAAAAAAATGGGTGTCGAAAAAAAAAAAAAAACGAGGCTACACGCGTAGCATTTTACACATCACACTACAACCTACAAGATACACTATTACAAAAACTGGAAAATGCTCACGAGACGCGTACCACATTAATAACATTGCGACTATACAATGTCGCTTTAGACAATAAACCAACGGCTTTACCTCGCGCACGCAGCCTATTTAGAATGCACAGTTCAAACATTAATTACACTTTATAAGCAGGGCACTAACACTCACAATGTATATTGTATGCAGACGCAAAATACAAACAGATTGTTTGCTCTTCAGCCTATTGCTCGCTGCATATATCATTTATAAATATTTAAAGTATATTCATTTATTGCATAAATAATTAATTCTTACTTAATTGAATAAATCATTATTACTTAACTACCTATACATAGAAATATATATATATCTATCAGAGGACCAAAAGTACACGACACAAGAGGCTCGCAATGAGCGCCGAAGGTCCTCACAGTAAAAAACGGTTTCAATTATGTCTCAAACAGCATTCTCATGGCTTCAAATTTGATTGCCCCGTCATTTTTGACGAGCAAGTCACTAGCTGCATATACCGTATTTATCGACATATAACATGCACCGGCGTATAACACGCACCTCATTTTAAGAAGGGAATTTCAGGGGGGAATAAAATTCAAATAAAGAACTTTGAAGCAAAATCCTCAACCTCCCTCTTCATCCTCAACCCCCTCCTCAACCTCCCTCCTCATCCACCCTCCTCAACCCCCTCCTCCACCCCCCATCCTCCTCCTCTTTCCTCAACCTCCCTCCTCAACCCCCCTCCTCATCCTCAACCCCCCTCCTCATCCTCAACCCCCCTCCTCATCCTCAACCCCCCTCCTCAACCCCCTCCTCATCCTCAACCCCCTCCTCATCCTCAACCCCCCTCCTCATCCTCAACCCCCCTCCTCATCCTCAACCCCCCTCCTCATCCTCAACCCCCCTCCTCATCCTCAACCCCCCTCCTCATCCTCAACCCCCCTCCTCATCTTCAACCCCCCACCTCATCCTCAACCCCCCTTCTCATCCTCAACCCCCCTTCTCATCCTCAACCCCCCTTCTCATCCTCAACCCCCCTTCTCATCCTCAACCCCCCTTCTCATCCTCAACCCCACTTCTCGTCCTCAACCCCCCTTCTCAACCTCAACCCCCTTCTCATCCTCAACCCCCCTTCTCATCCTCAACCTCCCTCCTCAACCTCCCTCCTCAACCTCCCTCCTCAACCTCCCTCCTCAACCTCCCTCCTCAACCTCCCTCCTCAACCTCCCTCCTCAACCTCCCTCCTCAACCTCCCTCCTCAACCTCCCTCCTCAACCTCCCTCCTCATCCCCGCAACCCCTCCTCATCCCCGCAACCCCTCCTCATCCCCGCAACCCCTCCTCATCCCCGCAACCCCTCCTCATCCCCGCAACCCCTCCTCATCCCCGCAACCCCTCCTCATCCCCGCAACCCCTCCTCATCCCCGCAACCCCTCCTCATCCCCGCAACCCCTCCTCATCCCCGCAACCCCTCCTCATCCCCAACCCCCCTCCTCGTCCCCAACCCCCCCTCCTCGTCCCCAACCCCCCTCCTCGTCCCCAACCCCCCTCCTCATCCCCAACCCCCCTCCTCATCCCCAACCCCCCTCAACCTCCCTCCTCAACCCCCCTCCTCAACCCCCCAATCCTCATCCTCAACCCCCCTCCTTAACCTCAACCCCCCTCCTTAACCTCAACCCCCCTCCTTAACCTCAACCCCCCTCCTTAACCTCAACCCCCCTCCTTAACCTCAACCCCCCTCCTTAACCTCAACCCCCCTCCCTAACCTCAACCCCCCTCCTTAACCTCAACCCCCCTCCTCATCCCCAACCCCCCTCCTCATCCCCAACCCCCCTCCGGTATATGCTAATGACGTGGCGCGCTGGCGCGCATGTGACGTCACCGGGTCAAGGAGCGTAGCGGAAGCCGGAGTAGAAGCAGGTAAGTGAGGGGGAGGTATTTAGGGGGATTTAGGTTGAGGAGGAGGTGGGGTTAGAATGCGTAGGTTGCTTAGAGTGAGGAGGATGAGGAGGGGGGAGGGAATATCGGCGTATAACACGCACCTATGATTTGCCCCCTATTTTCATGGAGAAAAAGTGCGTGTTATACGCCGATAAATACGGTATTTAAGTAAAATCTTGCAATTGTTTGATAACATACTTTAGGTTGGCTTAAACTCTTATGACCCCTGCTTCCTCCTCCCCTAGCATATCTGTTCTGTCTCTATAATCACATGGTTCTGCCTGATGGAGAAATACAGTACCATCATGAAATGTATTTTCTGATTGCATTGATTGACTGACTAGTAGGCCATGTGATTAGGAGTGGAAATCTAGAATTGCTGGAGGAGGGTGATGCAGGGAAGCCGTGACATAGAATAAGACAGCTGTGATATTGAGAGAAATTGTTTTGTAGGGAGGACGGAGAGAGCTAGTTGTTGAGACAGAAAAAGGACTGTGCTGTAAAAGAGGGATATGCTGTCTGACTCCAGAGAACATTTTGTCTACTACTGTTATATACAGTAGACTCTGTTAATCGGAACTCAAGCAACCAGAAAAAAAATTGAATACTGTACATTAAATAAAAAATAAATTTTACAGGACTCCACAAATGCCAGGAGTCAGGTTGTAATGCCACAAAATGCTTACAGGCACCTAGATGTCATCCACAGTACGTCTCTGCAATTCAATGTTACCTCGAAGCAGATGCTTCGAGGCATGAGAGACTGAGCCAGTGCAGTGTTGGCGTTACATTCCCCGGGTTCAGCACCGCACCCTCCAGCCAAACGTGTGTAAGTGACGAGTGAAAGCTGCTGCTGCTACTAGAACAGCCCTCACTGACAAATATAATTTGCAGAACATTCTAGGTGCAGCTAATCTAGGCCTCTTTTAATAGTAACTCTCAAGCAACCGGAAACTACATTTATCAGGAATGTACCAATCCCTGTGGTTGCCGGATAACTGAGAGTCTACTGTAATATACTTCTATGTTCTTGATCTAATATATATTTTATATGACACACACATTTTAAAACCATAGTGCATTAATGTCTCTTTAAGTTATAATGTTACAGTAAAGATATTGGAACTATTTAATTATAATAGTAATGTGAGTGTTCAGTCGTGTCTGACTCTCCATGCCCCTATATACATAAGGTGTTTTTGGCAAAGATACTGGACTGGATCGCCAGTTCCTTCTCCAGCCGACAGTGATTTCTTTGACATCTCTGCTATGACCTGCCCATCTTGGGTGACCCTACATGGTATGGCTCACAGCTTCATTGAGGTACACAAGCCCCCTCACCAGAACAAGGTAGTGACCCAGAAGGGGAGTAGTACAGTAGAGACATTGTAATCTTATATATTGCCTGTGTATTATTATTTCTATCAATAGGCTATACTGCAGTATGGTCCCAATCATTGGCAGAACATATAACATTACAATAGAAATCTTTACCTATCTGACTTGCTGAATAAGGACATTATGGGTCCTTCATTAAGATGGTAATTCTTTCTTATAATGTCGCCAGTGCTCCTTTGCTTGTGTTTTAATAGAGCAGGTCTGGCTGAGATGGTACTGTTAATCAGACTCACACTGGGAGTTTATTTGCATTTTTCTGAGAATCTCTTCTACTAATGCATTTCTTCTTCATCCTTTCGTCTATCTCTCTTTATGCTCCCCAGAGCGAGCAAACAAATACAAAGACAGTGGTGATGTTAAAGGGAAGTGGCTTACAATGGAACAAACATTACTGTGTGTCTGAGCGTGTGGCAGTAAATAGACTCCGAGATACAGTTGTGCCGTGTCTAAATGAGAATGACTTTATCTTGTTTATTAGAGGTCTTGGTTTACATAAACTCTAATCATAATGCACTTATTTTTCACCTACCGACTGCTCCTTTGCTGAATCTCCTCTCTGCCTTTTAATGTTTAGACCAACATCATTATGATTCATGTCTTTTTTTTCCAAGGCAGAAGATGATTCATTCTATTTACTAAACCATGGAGTTAATGAATACAATTTCTGTCATGTGTTTAAAGTGATGCAGCAAAGGTTCCAGTTCTCACATAAATGAAAAAGTAAATACATAATATTGCAAAAATAGTTACAATTGGATGTTTAAAAAAAAAAAATGTAAGTGAAAGTGTTAGATAATTGAACTTGAAAGTTGGTTAAAGACAAAGTTAGATGGATTTTTTCCTGTAATTTTCATTTAATTTATTCTTTAACATGAAAAGTAAGTTATCTGAAGTTTGGAATTTTTTTAAAATCTCTGAACAAAGTGAGCTTTTGAAAAGTGTACAAACTCCCTCTAACAAACACAACGTTTTTTGATGTGGCTAAAGCATACTTATTGTAGTGATTTGCTCATTCACTGCATGATAATGTAATAGACATGGCGGGCTTGTAGGATTGCACACTTTCAGTTGTAGTTATTATGGTGTGGGGCAGAGGTAGAGCTTTCTGCTCTTCTTGCAGTTCCTTATTGAACCATTTTAAAAAACAGGCATCCATGCTAATCCCCTATATCGCAGATTACACCATGTTTAAGAGCAAAGTAAATCCTGCTAGTTATGTTAATCACCCATCCTGGAAACCTTGCGAGAGAACTGCTATGAGTAACTGCAGCAAACTGGAACTGAAGATTACAGCAAATCTTTCTACTGAGTTTTGCACTGACAAAGATTATGCGTTACTCCGTTTGACTTTGACACCAAAACCCTATGCTAAGCAGGCTTTACGGATCACTGGCAAAATAGGCCAGTGCCTTAACCATAAAAATATGAAGAAAATATTACAGCTACCAAAGACTACTCACAAATGGTTTTAAAACCATTGCAGAGTATTGCAGCAACAGCAAAAGAGACAGTATGGTGCCCAAAAAATTCTAAAAAAAGTATGAAATCTCCCATATTCAGTTCAATATAAAGATATGTGTAATAAAAAAATGGATATATTATGTCCATTTCATTATACAACATGAAGGGTACCACACAACCCAGTATTCAAGGGGTTCATTAATCTGGAAACCACATGGATCGTGTATTTTCTAAGTTCTGCGTGCCTGGCGTTGCAGAGCCTCATTTTCACCCCCTATTTTTCCCTCGCTTTGCAGATTTTCGTTCAACGCAAATGCCTCCAGTTAGTTTGCAACTTCACTCCCAGGCTTCCTGGCTCTCCCCCTGTGCTGTGTGTTATTTTTTTAAATTATTATTATTTTGGTTGGTTTTTCAGTGTTTTTGAGTTACGTGTTTGATCCAACTGCGTGCCTCAACTACTCGCCTGGCAGTGCAATGATCGCCTTTGGCGCTCATTGCAGCCTAAGTTCTGCGTGCCTCAACTGCTCGCCTCGCTTTGTGAGGCTCGCAGTGCAATCAGCGCCTTTTTAAGGAAATGTGTGGAGATTGTAGATGTACAGAATATTCCATCTTGTTGGTTTTTACCAATTCCTGATAATCTGAAGTATGATTGTTGTAATTTTATATCAATCAGTGGAGGGAGTGGTGGGGGAGAAGAGAATAGGCAGAGATGATAGTTTGATAGTCATGAACTTGACACTTACTCACCCCCTGCAAATGCTCATAAGCAGGCTGCTTGCAGCAATAGATGCAATGTCTCCTGCTTTAGAAATAGAATTGACCCTCTCACACATGTATCCTTCATCAAAATAACAGCAGAGCCATAATTTGTTTGTAATTAAAAAATAACTTTGATATTTTCCCTTAATATTTAGACTCCTAGTTTTCAAACATTGATATTTTTTTCATAGTAAGTGGTCCTTTAAGCCTTGTACCCCAGCAGTTGCATTGGATGCCTAACACAACGTTCAATACTATGATTTATGAAGGTCCCTTTTTTTGTCTATTTACTAGCCAATTTAACCACTCCCAATTGTCTTTGCTACATAAAGTTTAATAGCAGAAGCACATTGATGCACATCTTTCCGCCAGTGCTGATCTGTATCATTCAAGATTATTTGAAATGTCTAAATTCATAACCAGTAGAAGTAAAGCGGACATGTTGTTATTATTAATATTATTATTATAGTAAATTTATAACGTGCCAACATATTCTGTAGCGCTATACATAAGTTGTGATCAAGGTAAAACAATATTAACACATTACAAAGATGGAGGCCCCTGTCTTTGAGCTTAGAATCCAGTGTCCATAGGGCTTTCCCCAAAGCACCGTGCAAGATTGAAAACTCGCAGATTTACAATCTAAAGGGTTTGGGTGTGGTACAGGAGGGTGAGAAATGTAGTGTGCATGTTAAGGAGGCAGCTTATAGGCTTCTTTACAGGTGTGTTTTAGTGATGTTTTGAAGGATTTGAAGCAGGAGGATAGTCTAGTGGAGCGAGGCAAGGAGTTCCAGACAATAGGGGCAGCGCAAGGAAAGTCTTGAAGGCGGATGAGAGAGGAGGAAAGAAGAAGGTCATTATAGCGAAGAGGGGCTGGTGGGGGAATATTTGGAGTTGAGAGCAAAGATATAAGGAGGTGCAGTGTTGTTGAGGGCTTTGTAAGTTAGGGTCATGATTTTAAATTTTATTCTGGAGGCTATGGGAAGCCAATTAAGTGATTGGGAGAGAGCTGCTGCAGACACGGAGTGTTTAGTACGGTAGATGAGTCTAGCAGAGGCATTCAATATGGATTGAAGGGGGGGTAGATGAGTGGTGGGTAGGCCAGCCAGAAGTGAGTTGCAGTAGTCAAGACGGGACATGATGAGGGAATGTAATGGAATCTTAGTTGTGTCTTGTGACGTATTTTGCAATGTTTTTTAAATTGAAAAGATAAGATTTTGTTCGTGACTGTATGTGAGGAATGAGAGGGCAGGGTCCAGTAGAACCCAAAGACAACGTGCTTGGGAGGTGCGAGAGATGATGGTGTTGTTGACAGTGAGAGAGATGTGAGGAATAGACGCTGTATTAGATGGTGGGAAGATTAAGAGTTCGGTCTTAGACAAGCTGAGTTTGAGATGGTGGGCGGACATCCAGGAGGATCTGCTTGAGAGGCAGTTGGAAACACGTGCTAGAAGAGAGGAGGATATATCAGATTTGAGTGTCATCTGCATAGAGATGATACTGAAGTCCAAAAGATTTTATTAGGGTGCGAAGTGGGGATGTATAGATGGAGAATAGGACGGGGCCTAGGACTGGACCTTGGAGTACACCAACAGGCAGAGGGTGAAGAGAAGAAGAGGTGCCAGAGAAGGAGACACTAAATGTTCGTTGTGAACCATAAGAGAGCAGTATCTTATTCCAAGGGAGTGGAGGATTTGGATTTGTAGAGGGTGATCAACTGTATCAAAGGCAGCAGAGAGATCCAGGAGGAAGTAGAATAGAAAAGTGACCCTTTGACTTGGCAGTGAGCAAATCATTAGTGACTTTTGTGAGAGTTGTCTCAGTGGAATGTTGGGGTTGGAAGCCAGATTGGAAGGCGTCAAGAAGGAAGTTGGAGGAGATAAATTGGGTAAGGCAATTGTAGACAAGCAGTTTGGAAGCCAGGGGAAGTAGAGTGATCGGGCGGTAGTTAGTTGCGTAATCTGTGTCAGATGAGTATTTTTTTAGAATGGATGTAATTATGGCATGTTTTAGAGAGGATGGAAACGTGCCCGTGTTTAGGGAAAGGTTGAAGAGATATGTGAGAGCAGGGGTAAGTGTGGTAGAGAGGGGAGGGAAGAGCTGTGATGGAATAGGATCTAGAGGACAGGTAGTAAGGCGAGAGGTCGATAGTAGGCAGAATTCTTCATCCTCGGTTACAAGGTCAAATTAATTCATAATGGGTGTGGGTTTAGGGAAGGGTAAAGGCTGGGTGTTGCCAGTTAGTTGAGAGGAGGGAGTGTGTGGTCCATGTTGTGAGGAGAGTTCATTACAAATGTTTTCAATGTTATGCTTAAAAAGTCTTCAGCTGTGAGACAGGAAGGGACTGGAGGTGATGGTGGGGGGTGGAGGAGAGTGTTGAATGTAGCAAACAAACATCTGGGGTTAGAGGACAGAGTAGATATTAAAGATGTAAAATAGTGCTGTTTGGCAAGGTTTAGGGCAGAGAAGTAGGAGCGCAACAAACTTGTAGTGGAGGAAATCTGCTGAAGCTCGTGATTTCCTCCCCAGACTTTCAGTTATACTATGAGGTGGCAGTGTCAGGACAAGTGAGATCAGTAAGGGGACTAAGAAGAGGTTGTAACACAGTGAAAAGGTGTTGTGGGTCAAGTGCTTGAAGGTTTCTGTGGGTAATGGTGACCGGGATAGAAGAATGTTGTTTAAAGCAATGCATTCTGCAAACAACTCTTGTGTGCGGTATTGCTGGATTGTTTTTTTTTTTTTTTGCTCTCATTTCTATTTTAAAATTGCTACTTTGTGCTTAATTGGTGTCACCATGGTTTCATTTATCTTTCCTTATTTAACAGAGTATTATTATATATAAGCCAAAACAATATTCGTGAGTGTTAACTCTGGAAATGTTACACAACCTACAAATTAAGAGTAGGCTGACATCTAAGTACTTATTTACTTACTTACTACAGAGCCACATTAAATTCCAAGCCGTATGTGCAACGTGAGACCCGCAACTGCTGCGGCCTCGATATTTTGCCCAACTTACCGAGCTATTAATTAGAACCTGCTGCGAGTTTCGGGCTTGAGAAGCAAACCTGTAAACTATTTGTTGAAGGTTGGATGCGCGGCCGTGAACGTGATCAATTAATCAAACCGTAGTTACGAAATGAGATAAAGGCAATGGCAACAGAGATCGTCACTCGTTACGTCACTGAAAAATGGTGGGATTTCAAAGTCTTCCGGGTTTTAATTTTGAGTTACGATCGGACCCACATTCCAGATATAATGCAATATTGATAAAGCCGTAAATATGATATTCTATCACATGCAAGTTCCAGTATATGTATTAACACATTGATTGCTGGGATCGATATAACACAGAAATTAAACATGAAATGAAGTATTTTTTGGGATGATTTGCAAGCTTGAGAATGTTGTGCTATTAATTCCAAGACATCAACATCACTTTCCCTGTTAATAAAAGTACAGTAGTGTTTGTATATTTGCATTTAAAGTGCTGTGGATTGGACTTTACCCCTCTAGTGGGTCTGCTCTAGCACTTGTTGGCTTCTTGGCTCTATTTACTCGTTACGGGCTTGAACGCCAGTGAATGTGTTGCAATTTAATAGCATGATTGGAAATGTAACAGTTACGGGCTTCACAGATCTAAGGATTTGCGGGCGCACACGTCGAATTCTCAGCTCCTGTAGGGATTTCTTGCCCCGACCCCGCAAGTCGTCTGTGGGTTGCTTTCTGAGGCCAATTTAATAGCCGTAAGTCTTGCGGCCTACGTTACGAGCTACGGTTTTACACATTAGGGGAATTTAATGTGGCTAACCGTTTGGAAGAAAAAGTCACATGCTTGTAAAACAAACTAACATTACAATGCAAGCCATGAGCATTAAGGCGTATTTAAAGAAAATATGACTCTACTTAAATCTAGTGGCTTCCATATTCACCCTCTTCATCTCTGCTTATCGGTGTGCTTTGCATTTTTTGTATGCTCAGCTGTTTTTCTTACTGTGATGGTGTTAACCAGGCTAGCATTGCAAAAGGCATACTTTGAGATATATAAATGTAAATGCCATCAACTGCGATATATAAATGCCATCAACTGCGACCCTCGCAAAATTTACGAGGGTCGTAGCTCTTCAGCAACTGCGACCCTCACAAACTTTATGTCGTAACGCAAACAAAATACGAGACACGTTACGACCCATTACGACCTCGCAAAAAACAGCGCAACACGCGCATATCATAACATCAAAAATCTAACAAATACACACAACAAATACATAAAAAGCTTACCTACAGCAAGAGGGAGTATCCAGGACCTCGAAAACTAAAGTTACACCTCAATTTAACTGAAATTAAAGCAGTTTAGACACTAAAAAATTCTCTAAGCGAGAGAAAAAATGGTTGCCGAAAAAAAACGAAAACGAGGCTACAGCAGTCTAAAGACGCAAAACACCACCAAACACCTACGGATTTGCCGAAAAACACCTACAAGATTAGAAAAGGAACCCGCGCAACACCAAAAATATTACAAACACAACAAATACAAACAACAAACACATAAAAAGGTTACTCACAGCAAGGAGGGGCACCGAGGACCTCTGCAAGTGAAGTTACACCTTCATTTAACCACAAATTTCGGAGTTTAGAGACCCGAAAATCACCTAAGCGAGAGAAAAATGCCCGCCGAACAAAACGAAAACGAGGCTAAAGGTCCCTAAACACGCAAAACACTACCATAAACACGCAAAACACCACCAAACCCCTACGAATATTCCGAAAAAGCCCACCAAACAGCTACCCATATTCCAAAAAACTCGCACGACATAGAAAACGAACAACGCTACATAAGCCACATTATATACACCAAACACCCTTAGCTCACTTACACTTTCATTGCCGTCATTTTTTGACAGGCAATATTCTAGTTATATACATATTAGTCGCATGCAGCTTCTTAAGCAACACACAATGTGCTATTCTAATGTTCTAACATGCAGCTGCTCGTGATCGTGGTATTATCATTACAAGTGAGCGCGTCACTGTTTTTTGAAGTACCAGGCACAAAATATTAGTTAGTGGAGGGACCTGCTTAGAATTCTGTAAGCCAAAATTTTTTAATGCAGACATTTGATCTCACACTTCAACCATAGCTGCAATGCTTATTAATATTCCTTGCCTCAGTTGCCATATTTCCCCTGCAGATATTAGAATATGTGCTACAATTAAAAGCAAGAGGAGAGACACAGTAAAGTGGTTCTTGGAGATTATCGGACAGATTGTGCATCTTGAACCGTGCATAATTGCTGTACTTCAGATTGCCTATAGCAACAAAATACTATGGTACTTACATTCACTTGTCTGAGTGATCTGGTAAAATTTGATGAGTAAGACCTATTGTGACATCCTCATAAAATTGTGTTTTTCCTACACTTTTTTTTTTTCTTTCATTATTGACAATGCGTTGCATCCAAAATATATATTTCATGGGAAATGGTTCATTTCCTATGCTTAACTTTAGTGAGATCTCTCCTAATCCTTTTCTAGGTCCAGAGACCATATCTTAAAAAGGATATTAATAAATGGTGCATGGACTAAAGAACTTTGTTATAAGGAATGGCTGTTTGACCTTAGAGCACAGAAGAGAGAGGGGATAAAGATGTAGGAGCCCCAAAAATCTGGGGGATACACAAAATAGTTCAAATGGGAAGGAACTGTTTAACTTTTCAAACATTTTGATTATTGAATTTTTTTAATAAAACAAGAGGTCATGATTTAAAAGTGGAGAACATTTGGGGTTAATATGCAGAAGTATTACTGTACAGAAAAGTTAATAAAGGAGAAATCTTCTGACAGAATAGACATAGTATAAGAATTCAAGCATGCCTGAGATGTGTAATATATTATATCCACAGAGAGGCTAAAAGGGATCCCTTACTATTGGTGCACGCCCTAGAACCTAGTTACACACAAAGAGTACCTATTATAAGACTTAACTTTTAATAATATTGTTTAAAACCAATGGAATCCAGACATCAAGTTACTATAATTTGGGAATTTAAAACAATTGTCAATGGACTAGGTGAATTCCTGAATATTTGGGCGGACAATAAATGCGTGGAAGGAAAATAATAAAGTGCTAAATGTTCAATAAACTAGACTTTTTGATCCCCGGTAGCATCCCTTATATCATGTTACCCATGTAATTTCACATTGAGCCACCTCCATATACATGAGTTGTTTTGTGAATGACTGAGATGTGTATATATAAGGCTATTAAATAGACTAATTACACCAAAGCATTTAGGTAGAAACAACACAAAGACTACATCAAACTATTGTTTTTTTACCTGCCATCAAATCTAGGTTTCTATGGATGTCCAGGTATATAGAAGATGAAATGTTTTTAGTAACGTCTACACAAAACGTGGCAGTAATAATAGAAGTTTAAAGATGTCCCAATATCCTTGTGACACAACTCAGATATTTCACAAAAATGTGTACTTCCTGAACAGAATATTCAAATAAAATGTGAACCTGGGACTTGCAAATGTGCTTACAATTTGAGAACAGAAATAATTTGTTTGAGTGTGTGTCAGACCTGCCAAAAATACTTGTCTAGTTGGTCTCTCCTTCAGTGTTGTTTTATGGGTTCTGTTCTGGATCTGGAGCGGTTTTATTCAAACAGACACATTTAGTTCTATGTCTGTACCATCCACCTCCTGGAGAGGACTTATTTCTTCTCTGACAGAGCTCTCATGGAGAATAATTATATACAACAAAGAAATTAGAAATAGGAAATACCATTCATTAATACGTGATCTTAGGCAATTAGGTGGAAACTGAAAATCTATGACCATACTACATGTAATACACCTATAACTTTTGTGGTATTAAAATCCTGATCTGTACATGAATATCTGCCTATAAATATATGTTCTATTGTATTTCTTATACTTAGTCTACCCTTTTCTTACAAGCAACATAGATAATTTCGATTGGGCAATGCATTTTGATAAATGGGAAGGCACTGTTTTAACTTTTAAAACATTGTGATTATTTCATTTTTTTAATGCTGCTTGTTTAATAATGACTAACTACAATTGTATAATCTTTTTTTAATCCAGATAAACCTCATAATTTAATTTTCTTTTCTTTATGTCTTGTTTTATGACCAACAAAAATATATGACCTTATATTTTGTTGTTATGCTTGCATAAAAGGAAAGTTTAATAGAAAATATAGGAACATAGGGCTGCCGGTCAAGTGTATGCTGCAGTCTGTTGACTATCAGTGATGGTAATAATCCACATTTTCTTTATTAAATCTATGATCAGTTTAATTGAAGATTTAGTTCTCTGCTAATATTCACGGCCTCTCTAAGTATGTATTGCTTGGGGTGGAAACAATTGAATAGTGGGAAGACACAAGTGGATAATGGGTGCTAGTATCTGGTAACGGAGTTGAAAATAAGGTGTAGAAAGAAGTATGACTGGGATGAGAAAGATTGATAACAAAGGAGAAGCGGACTAAGTAAACATGTCACAAATTCCATAAGGACTGTCTGGAAATTATGGTTTCAGCTCAGAGAAGTCTTGGATAGTAACCAGATGGTCCATTGGCTCCATAACGGTAGATAACCACTCATGCAGTAAATGGGTGGACAGTCCCTCAATATCTATAGTAGTTTTAATATTATAGCCAATGATCATATGCGCAAGCAAATCAAATCTCATGCTGTCTTCATCTAATATCTTGTTCGTACATTAAAAGCAGTGTTAGTTTAGGCGCTGAAACTCCAAAGGGTGTGATAAGCCCCCTGCCTGGCAACGCAACTTCTATTTTTAGCACTTTCTCATGTTGAGGCAATCATTATAGCAAACTGCAAAGAGATAATGAGACAGAAAGGTAGATGGCAAACTAATATATGCAATGTGATATTGAGTGATATCATTTACAGCACATCAAACCGCTGTATCATCCCCACCAGCAAGCACTGTAAGAGGCCTTATTTCACACTCACACTATTGGCCTTTGTGAAGCGAGAAAACAAATATGACGTCTTAACATTGCACGCTAAAAAGATCAGATAAGGAAATGGAGCTCACCAGAATGTAATGTAATCTCTGGGGCAAATAGAAACTGTACTATCTTGCTGCTTTGAAAATATTTTCATTTCCTTTCTATTTTATTATAGTTTTTTTATTCTGCTGATCAGTTCATTAACCTAATGTCCTAAAAGAGTTATGGTTTGGGAGTATAGAGATGTCTGGAAGTAACAAAATACTGTGTGTTGACTCATTAGTTTGTGTGTAAAATATATATTTCCTATATAATAGATCTCATAATTCACAGAAATAAGTCCATTGCTCTGAAAAGAGGTTCCCAAAACAAAGAAAATGACAAAAGTGAAAGACAAGCAGTGTATTAAATCTGTATTCAGACTATTACACCTATGTCAACCTCCTCCTCAGTCTCTAATACTCTTTTTAACTATGACTCCCAGAAAAGACCAGTTGTTTTTCAAATATCACACTTACTCCATCTGGCACTTTCTCTGACATGTAAGTCCTTTGTGTTCTGCTAGTAGGATTTGTTGCTTTCGGTGTTCTTGCACTACAGTGCAATTATTTTATGCCTCCATTAAAGGTATATATAATTCCAAAACTTAATAAAGCTTTAAAGTTTGCAAATTTCTTCAAATTTCTTTTTCTGGCAGTTGATTTTGAGAGACATAAAATGCATAATTAATTTGGCCAATCAGAGACAGGTACAACATTGTAGCAATTTCCGGGGATTCAGTCTCTGCAGCAGCGCATCATCATCGAATATGCAGTCTTGTGTTCCCACCACAAGGAATCCGATTCAGATAGTATGCTTTGCATTTCTGCATTGTGCTGCTGTCGGCTTGAAGGTTAGTATAGAGTTAAAAAAAACGTACTTGGATGCAGTGTTTCTATTGGTTAGTACCAGATGCATATTTAATGACTCCATGCAATGTATGTTTCCGATATAAGCAGTATGTGTTAGATTAGAAACCGTTAATAATAGGTAGACTTTTAAATGGTAAAGTGTCCCAAAATGTATAAGGCAGCATTTCCTTCTACAGACTTATTGTGACCACCATGAGCTGGGAAGTGCAGCTGTGCACTAACAACCTTTCACACAGAACCTATGATTATCTGGTTTCTGAGCCCAGAAGAGCATCTGATGATTCAGCAGCACTTCTCACATACATCTGTGACATTAGTTTGGAATAAAAAGATTTTCAGATTCCTTTGAGAAAGGAACTGCAGTGAGAACACACTTATCATTTGATGGTTTCACATGGAACTTTTGAACCTACAGTATTTTGGCATCTATCACAATGCTGCGATCAGACAAAAGTATGAGTAGTCATTCTATTAAAAACTAGTTAAAAAAAACAGAAACATTTCCCTGTGTTAACTTTGTCTAATCCAACACATACTCCTTATGTCAGAAACATACATTACATTGATTCATTGTATATACATACAGATTTATTTCATAAAAAAAAAAATGGTTTCCACACCCCCAAAGATACCCTAAATGAATCTTAAAGCCAACCATAGCACAGTTCAGAAATCCTGAGCTGGTTCCTTGTGGTGGTAACAAAATATTACACATACCATGATTCTTCGCTGCAGAAACTGAATCACCAGACATTGCTACAATGTTGTATCTGTCTCCAATTGGCCCCAACAAATTATGAATTTTATGCTAATGTAGCTTGGATTTTCAGGGGCATTTCTTCTCAAAATCAACTGCCAAAAAAACAAAGAAATAGTTAGGCGAAGTTTATTAATGTTTATTTTTGGATTATTTTTTTATGCATAAAAATATTTGCATAAACTACTAATTCTCCTCTATCAGATGCATGCAAAATGATGACACTTCAATATACAGTAGATTCTCAGTTATCTGGTACCCATGGAGATTTGTAGATGCCAGATAAATGTAGTTTCTGGTTGCTTGAGAGTTACTATTAAAAGGCCTAGATTAGCTGCACATAGGATACTCTGCCAAGTATATTTGTCAGTGAGGGCTGTTCCAGCAGCAGCAGCTTTCACTCCTCACTTACACACGGGTACGTTTGGCTGGACCCGGGGAATCTAATTCCAACACTGCACTAGCTCAGTCACTCATGCCAGGTAAAACTGAATTGCAGAGACCTACAGTGGATGAAATCTTGGTGTCTGTAAGCATTTTGTGGCATGACAACCTGGCTCCAGACATTTGATGAGCCCTGTACATTTTTATTTAAAGTACAGTATTCTTTTTTTTTCTGGTTGCTTGAGAGTTCTAGTTAACCAAAAGTATGTTTTTTTTTTAAAGTGGGAACTTCCACATTACCTTCTTTATGTAAGTGGTATAACTTGCTTTTAATGTTGGAGCAGGGCTGTCACTTATGAAACGTAACCTTTTGACTATTCTATACAATCTCTATCTATACTTTTCTCTGATTCCTGAACACCTGGGTGGCTCCCTAAGTTTGTCAACTTGAATACTAGATGAGCATCAGAAAACAATATGGAAAAGGAACTTTTCCTTTTGTCATTGCTGCTAAATGAAATGAGTTATGAGCTTTTATTTTAATTTTTTTTTTGTTCTAGACTACCTTTAATATTTCTCTATGCCTACCGAATAGAGTGCTTTGCAAAAGTATTCACACCTTTGGCATTTTTCTTCTTTTGTTGCCTTTACAACCTGGAATTAACACGGATTGTTTGAGAATTTGCATCATTTAATTTACGTAACATGCCCACAACTTTGAAGATGTTTTTTTTATTTATTATTATTATTATTATTATTGTGAAGCAAACAACAAATAGGACAAAATAACGGCAAAAGTCAATGTGCATAACTATTCACCCCCCTAAAGTCAATACTTCGTAGAGCCACCTTTTGCGGTAATCACAGCTCCAAGTCACTTTGGATAAGTCTCTATGCTCTTGCCACATCTTATCACTGGGATTTTTGCCCATTCCACCTTGCAAAACTGCTCCAGCTCCTTCAAGTTGGATGGTTTGCGCTTCTGAACAGCAATCTTTAAATCTGACCACAGATTTTCTATTGGATTGAGGTCTGGGCTTTGACTAGGCCATTCCAACACATTTACATGTTTCCCCTTAAACCACTCAAGTAATGCTTTAGCAGTGTGTTTGGGGTCATTGTCCTGCTGGAAGGTGAACCTCCATCCTAGTCTCAAATCACGCACCGAGTGGTACAGGTTTTGCTCAAGAATATCCCTGTATTTCGCGCCATCCATCTTACCCTCAAC
The DNA here is from genome assembly GCA_027410445.1 of Discoglossus pictus. Taxonomy (NCBI): domain Eukaryota; kingdom Metazoa; phylum Chordata; class Amphibia; order Anura; family Alytidae; genus Discoglossus; species Discoglossus pictus. Next base: position 75,189,455 of record CM050164.1, on the reverse strand, counting down.
TCTGACCAGTTTCCCAGTCCCAGCTGCTGAGGGATGGTGTTCATTGATGGGCGAAAAGTTAAATTTTAGTCTCATCAGACCAAAGCACCTTCCTCCATACATTTTGGGAGTCTCCCACATGCCTTTTTGCAAACTCCAAACATGCCATTTCGTTTTTTGCTGAAAGTAATGGCTTTCTTCTGGCCACTCTGCCATAAAGCCCAACTCTATGGAGCGTACGGCTTATTGTCGTCCTATGTACAGATACTCTAGTCTCTGCTGTGGAACTCTGCAGCTCCTCCAGGGTTACCCTAGGTCTCTGTGCTGCCTCTCTGATTAATGCCGTACTTGCCCGGTCCGTGAGTTTTGGTGGGCGGCCGTCTCTTGGCAGGTTTGCTGTTGTGCCATGTTCTTTTCGTTTGGGTGTGATAGATTTGATGGTGCTCCTGGGAATCATAAAAGATTTGGATCTTTTTTTTTATAACATAACCCTGACTTGTACTTCTCAACAACGTTGTCCCTTACTTGTTTTGAGAGTTTTTTGGTCTTCATGGCAGTGTTTGGTTAGTGGTGCCTCTTGCTTGAGTGTTGCAGTCTCTATTTTCTGTTTTCGTTTTCTAAAAAATAGTTTTATGTATATATTTGTCTTATTTCACTTCACCAACTTAGACTGTTGTGTTCTGATCCATTACATGAAATTCAGATTAACAAAACATTGAACTTAAGGCTGTAATGTAACAAAATAGGTAAAAAGTCAAGGGGGGTGAAAACGTATGCAAGGCACTGTACATAATGAGCTGCACAGGCTGGTTTTACGTACAAAACCATCTGTGCAGGCTGAGCAAGGAAGAGTTGCATTTCCTATGTTAGTTCATTGTTTTACACCCATTGCAAGGCATATATATATATATATATATTGTTACAATGCTTTTAAATTAATCATTTCAATAAAAAAATAAAGGGAAGAGTATGGCATTGAACTCACAACTTTCAATTCTAGAGCAGATTCCGCTACACAGCACCACAAGTCTATATGAGAAAGAGTCCGTATAGAAACCAATAAATCTAAAATATATAACGTGTAATGGTCACAGCCTGAACTTCATTGTCAATTCAATTTCTTGTGGAAATGCGTCACGGACTGTAGAAATAAATAGGATTCATTTAAAAAAAAAAATACAACTTTTCCACACAATTTTTAAACCTCTACCTACAGTACACAACAGTTTTGGTGACTTCTATGTTCCTTTAAGATAATATTCACATATTAATATATTACAAGGACATAAAAACTAAGATCTGCCTTGTTAATAACACTTTGTTCATAAATAGTCTTCTATTAGTGTTTGTCTGGTCCCAGTGATTTCTGGCTTTGTAATGTCCCTTGAGAGCAGTACTGCATTATGGGCCATATTAAATTATACTGAGACAATAAAACATGATAGTTATAAAATTCATCAGTTTGCATTTGTTGGGGGATTAGTTTTCTCAGATGAATAAATAGCTGATTGTAAATAAAATTGTAATGATGGCACAAGGCCGGCTTTTTAAGATATAATGGAGCTTTATAAAGCAATGAGAGTATGTCAAATAAAGTGTTCAAGTGAGAACAGTAAATACAAACTTTGAACATTTCTTTGCAATGTGAGTGGTAAATATCCAGTTGTGTTAAACTGTCATTTTTACTTTAAAGAATATGGCATATACAGTAATATTTCATCCTTGCTCTCGTTTCTCTAATTTTTGGTTTCATGTTAATGTTACTGTGCAGTAATTACTCAATGTATGGCTACAAACCAACAAACGTGAGAATACTTTTTTTACATGTAATCCTTTTAAGAGATTAATATGTGAAAAATCCTTTTTTCTATAAAGAAAATATAAGGCAATTTCTATTAAGAACGCTTAAATTTTTTAGATTACCTCGACTGCCATTTGGCTATTTGCAATGGCACATATTTAATTGGTTTGTCAAGGTTACAAAGTTGTATATGTTGCATTGTTTTGCTATTTTTTAATATTATATCTACCTGAGTAGGGAATGTACAAATTAGGTAATGTCATAAGCCATTAGGTGTTATATACTATACTTGTTATATATTATAGGTAACTACTCTTGTTTATATAATATTTTGTAATAAAAATATATGTACATTGGGGGAATGCTGCGTATGCAAAAGAGTAATCTGTTCTTACGCACAGATCCTGTAACACGCTTGCTCTTACTTCCCCTGCATCCATTTGTCAAGTCATGCCTTCTCCTATGTCAGTCCCCTTGCTGAGAGTTGGTTTCCTGTGCATTGTGCTTATCAGTTCATAATGGCCTTTCCTTTTTCTCTTTTTAGCATTACTGTACAAACCCATAGATCGTGTGACACGGAGCACCCTGGTTTTGCATGTGAGTATCTACATCTCAGGAAATTGTCACTCACGAATATCTTCTGAGCACCTATCTGTGGAATCAGTGCTCTTATACCATAGTGCATAGACTGACACACATAGTGCACAATGTGCTGTAGGATCAAACTGCATTCTGTATGGGAGAGAGAGACGATCAGAAATATGGGCACTATTTAAATAGTTATAGGTAAATGGAAGGTTTGAAGACACAAGTGAAGGTTATGAGAACTGAAATAGTGTGCACTTGCAGACCTATCACAAAAAAGATGAACAAATACATTCATTATATGTATCACAGTGCACCTCTTCATAGATATTAAGCTTTATGGTTTCTTAAAATTAGGACGCCCCTCAGTTTCCCATCCTTTTGATGAGATATGAATGAGGATGACGAGCTTCAGTCTAGCATTTAGTGTATATAACAATCTAACACTGTGTGTATAGCTGATTACTAATGAAGTTACTTAACACGTAATTTAATGTATCCTTCCAACAGTAGATTAGTGTCTCTTTGTTCTCATTTGACATATAGTACAGATGTTTTTTTTTAATAACTTCTTATGACAGTACCCAATCCTTAGTAGGCAAGAGTTCAAGTGGGACTATTACATGAATATATTCAGCAGAAGAGCACCCCCTAGTGACACAGTGATACCAAGCAAACACTACAGTGCAGATTTTTGGGGATAAACCAATCTCCAAATCTTTTTCATTTACACAAATTTGCCTTTTAAAATACTCACGCACAACTTACAGTTAATGTGATCTTATTTTAAAAATTGCATACATTTTGTTGTTAGGGTATATAATATTAATAAGCAAAAAGATACTTGCATGATGGTGTTGAAAGCTTAAAAGTATTTGTGTATCTGTCATTTTAATTACAGGCAAGTGTGTGTGTGTATATATATATATATATATATATATATATATATATATATATATATATATATATATATATATATATATATATATATATATATTATATGTATACAGCCTTATTAAATTGCAATTCGGTAAATTTAAAAGGGCTCTAATTAAGCACACAGCATATTTTTTTTACAGAAGTTTTTAGTTAGTGATCTTCTATCCTTCACTATCTAAAAACTTCTGTAAATAAAATATGCTCTGTGCTTATATAGAGCCCTTTTAAATTTACCGAATCACAATTTAATAAGGCTGATAATCTATATAATATATGTACGTACATGTTCGAGGTTAGAAACTTTCTGGGAGCCAGAGCTCCTAAAATTTACACTGCTGATTCTGATATATTTTTCCAACGTATAATGCATCTCCATGAAGGGCTTTGAGAAAACAGTGTGAAATTCTTCTGGCTCCTACAATATTTCTTTCAGTCCATGTATTTCTGTATATGTAAGAGTTCTTACTTTAATGTGCTGTATCTCGCAATATCTTTGGAATTCAATGTCTCTTTAAATAACCATTTTGGACCTTTGTTTATATAGGTTATATGTAGTCATCCAGTGTGTATCCTTGGTGCAGTACTTGTTACATTAAAACACCACTTATTATCTCTTTTGTCTGATTGTGTTGGCACAATGTGAAAGTAATAATGAGTTGTATTACATAGCTTTCAGAGTCATTATTTAAGTGATTTCTCAAAATTAAAGAGTATTGGAAAACATGTTTTTAAATCTGAGTTCTCTCTCTCTCATCATGTATGTGTTGTAAGGTGCTTGCACAATCTTTATATGTTGTAATAGTGTATGGAAGGACATTTCAGAGCGGAAATATTGGACCTGGTCTGTTATATCAGCTCCACTCTACACCCCTCCCAGTGGTCTGTCACAGGCTCTGTCCTCCTAAGGTGGATTAGTAAAGTTCCCCCCCAGGTCCCCCATTTTGATCTTTTACCTATATAATTTTTTATATATATGGCGGTAACTAATCCACCTTAAGGGGACAGAGCTGGTGACAGACCACTGGGAGGGGTGTAGAGTGGCGCTGAAATAACAGACCAGGTCCAAAATATTTATTCATCTCCTTTCGGTCCATATGACTAATATACACAATACCAATTTATGGGCGCCACTAAATTTAGAAACCCATTATCTGTGTGCTATGTTCTAAGCCTTCAACCACTTTCATGATCCCTTATAATTAGCCTCCTGTCATACACCTTTCCTCTCTTCTCTCTCCCCTTGATTATTATTTTTTGTGCGTGTCTGCACATTTCAATATCCATCACTCTACCCTTCTCACCATTTAGACACTTTTAGTTACCCTATTCTTATTTTCTGGGGGGTTACGCCATATTGTTGCATCTTATCCTCCTTGTGATAAGTCCAGTCAGTCCATCCTCTTTATTATTTAAATATGCAAAAAACAGAGATTGAGAAAAATAACAAAATTTTTATTTGTTCAACATACAACAACGTCAAAATTACTACAAACATTTAAAATAGTGATTAAATACAATAGAAAATGAATCCTTTTTAACTTATCCACTATGGGAACTGTCTAGACAGAGCACAAGCTAAAGTATACAATCTCGCTTGTACCCCAGTTTATGTCTTATCCCTATACAGGTGCATTATTTCAAATAATTGATAAACCAAAACATTCACTTGTATAGGGATAAGACAAAAATTGGGCTACAAGCCAAGGCTGTATACTCTAGCTAGAGCCCTGTCTAGACAGTTCCCATAGTGGATAAGTTTTAGCGATCTCCCTTTTTCGCGATCTCCCTTTTTCGCGCTCTCCCACTCCTTACCCCTCTCCCTCCCTCTCTCTCCTTTCCATATTAGTGAGGAAACTTGTGTATATTTTATATTTCGACACCACAAGTGAGACTGTATGTGTCTGATCGATTTTAATTTGGTTTTAGGATCTCCTTAAACACACTCCTACTGATCACCCAGACTACCCCTTACTGCAAGATGCCCTGCGTATTTCTCAGAACTTTCTGTCTAGCATCAATGAAGACATTGATCCCAGAAGAACTGCTGTGACAACACCGAAGGGAGAGGTGAGCTAGCTGAGAATAACCCTGCAATAATCTAGACAGTGTGTGCCTATTGTATAACGTATGTGTGTAAAAAGAATACTTCCTTGCCGTATGATCTCATTGCTATGGGGGACCTATGATAGTATGAGCAAGCTTCCTCTAGTAGATAAAAGGATTATCCCTTCAAAGAGAGACACATAACCTAGATTCATACTTCTAGTCACGAAGAACTCCCAGTAAATCAGGCTGAGAATAAAACACTTCCACTGCTATAGCCAATTTCAAGCCTTTTCTTATAAACTCTTACACTTTGCTGCTATTCAGGAAACAATGCAAAACATTAAAGTGTAGAATTGCAACAATTGTACATTTATCTAGAATTAATGAACATTAAACCATTGTAGAACATCATTCAAATCCTTCAGATGCCAGATACTCCTTTTTGAGTGGATTATTGTCAGATTACAATGTTACAAGAAAGCACGCTTCAGCTAAAAATATCACTACTGAAAAGCCTAATTGTTCATATATTTACATTGCACAGTATGACATCAGCACATTGAACGCTTGCAGGACTTCATTTAGACAGAATATGAACAGCTGTATTCTGCTCACAATAAGACTCTTTCAGCAGGCAGTCAAGGAGGAGCAAGTAGTTAAGGATTGAGGAAACGGACCGTGTCATCATTTGGGTAAATCAACCCTCTCATATTTTCCGCACAACCCTTTCAAAGCCAATCTAGGTTTGCTATGTATGGCAAATGGCATCTGATTACCAATTTATTTGGCTTTTCAGTGTTAGTTTGTTTTGCTTCAAAAGTTAAAAATATACTCTCTGTTCTTTTGGATTTTTCTCGCTGATTAAAGAAACACTTTGCATACCTATTTTGCATAAAAAATATGAAGTAAAACATATTGAAAATAACAGGAATTGCAGTTAGCAAATTTTAATCTGTAGTTCTCATTGGCTAGCAGAGGACAAGTCCCCAAAAGCAGTTAAAATTCTGAATAAGTTTTTTCTGCTCTGAAATCTTGTTGAAAAAACAAAACACACTGTGACTATCAAATTCCCTCTTTCTGAGCAAAGGAAACAAGTATTTAAATGTCAGTTTAAGTTGTGAAGATCAGTTTATAACACACCTATCGGTCCTTCTATTTTTGTGTGTATGTATATATATATATATATATATTATGTGTGTGTATATGTATGTGTAATATATATATATATATGTGTGTATATATATATATATATATATATATATATATATATATATATATATATATATATATATATATACACAAAATATTACCACTTCCTGTATCCCGCTGTCTTGCTGCTTAGTACACAAAGATAATCAATTTGTAAACGATAGGAGACTCTGCTGCCTAATGATGTGGGGGAGGGCAGGTAATTCACTTGTAAGTGTTTCTCCAATAGATTTTTAATCACAATATAATTGAAAAGTTGACATAATAAAAAAAAAGTAGATTTTACAATCACATATATAGTTGTCATTGTTTGTCACGTTGCGATGTTGGTCATGCTATGTTAAATAATAAAGCGAGGCGAGCAGTGGAGGCCTCATTCTAAAGCTCGCTATGAGCTCCTGCGGCGCTCAACGTGAGGCCCGCGGGACTTAGGCTGCAATGAGCACAAAAAGTCACTCATTGCGGGGCTCGCAATGAGCGCCTGCCGCGCTCATTGCTAACCCCTTACAATTTAGGACCAAAGCATATAAGACGGCCGAATCACGCAACTGGAATCACAAGCCCTGTAGGACTTAGGACTGAAGCACGTAAAATGCCCGAACCACGCAACTGGAAAGACCACCAAAAAAACACAATTATGCCTCAAATTCAATTACACACGAACACACAGCACAGTGGGAGAGGCAGGGAGCCTGTGAGTGAGGTTGCAAGTGAATTTGAGGCATATTTGCATTTTTATCACAATCGAAAATCGTCTAAGCGAGGAAAAATGTACGGCCGAAAAAACGTAACAGGATGAAAACGAGGGCAAAGGCAGTAAAAGACACTCAACGCAAGGCCCCTAAACTACATGGGGGAAAAGCTTGCAATGAGCTTGAAGGTGCTCAAGTGCTAGGCCTATAAAGTACACAAGGGGAGAGGCTTGCAATGAGCACCGAAGGTCCTCAAAGGGCCAAAATCCTCACATTGTATGGCAAACATTGCCAGATTTACTATTTTATTCCCATCATTTTTGACTGGCAATTTCCTAGTTTATGTTGTAAAAGCCGGACCATTGCAGTGATATTTTAATTAGAAAAAGTTTATCTCATTTCAACTCATGCCAATGGAATTGCAAATATTACTGTGCAGAAAAGGTAGTTTTAACCCATCCCATTTCTTTCTTTGTTTTTTATTCTTTATTTATTAAAAGCACATTTTGGATAAATAACTTTTCCTCTGCTTCAGAAGGGGAAAAGATTTGTTTATTTTTTGCATGTGTGCTTTTAATACAATCTGTGCATTCAGTATCCTTGTATAGCTTTCATATAAAGCATTATTGTTTAACTTGTTACTTACCCCAAAATCCATAGCTTCAGTGCTTAAGGGCATTAAGGTGAAGCTGTGCACACAGACAGTACTGTTTGCTATTAATCCCTTAGATGTTTATTCCCTGAACTTCTGGAAAAATCTAGTTTGAACCTTTCATATCCACAATTATTTTTTTTTCTCTTTACTCTGACATCTATCATTTTAAATGTTGACCATCTAAAATGCCGTACTGTTGTGCTGCAAAGTTGTTTTAAAAAGAGAACCATTAAAGATTACTTCAGTTTTTAATCATAATCACACATTGAACAGTTTTTCTGTGCTAATTTGTGAAACCCCATTAACTAAAATAATCACAATACCTAAAATTTAAATATTTTTCCATTTTTCTTATACAAAAGTAATATAAACAATTAAAAAAGAGAAATATACCAAATTAAATGTTGGCAGGCTTTTCTGCCTTTGGTTTAAGGTTGATATCATTGATTGCTACATTTAAAAATTAGTACTTTTGTAATTGAACGATATTTAAAAAATAAGTAGGGTAAAGCTTAGATTGCACTTCAGATTTTACATGATTTTTTTTTATTTATCACTAATAACACAGAGAGCTTTAAAAGTTTGTAAATGTAGTTTTCCCGTTATTACTTGGTACTCTTTCAGTGTTCCTTCTCCATTGGCATTTTTGCTAGTGGTAGAAGTTTATACAGAGTTTGCAAAGAGTTTATTGTTTAGTGATGACAGAGATAACACTATAATAATCTTTTTCCAAGTCCATGTTCGGCTATATCCCTTCTCTTATCCATCTCCTGCTTTCTATTTTAGACCCGGCAACTGGTGAAGGATGGTTTCTTTGTTGAACTATCTGAAAACTCCCGCAAGCTGCGGCATCTCTTCCTGTTTACAGATCTCCTCCTTTGTGCCAAGCTCAAGAAGGCAGCCGTTGGGTAAGTAATGCCATTGGTAAAGCATGGCTCTAGCTTCGGTAATCATAAATTTATGAATATCAACACAGAAGTACAAATAATTGGATCAAGTATAGGAGATAGTCACTAGACAGCAAGAGTGTATACGTGGAGTTATGTGTGATCATTTAATCTTTTGAAGCATTCATCCACAATTTTAAAATATTAATTTGGAAGAACAAGTTGATTAGGTAAAACCTATGCTTTGTTAAAATGAATAACTCTGAGGAGCCAATAATGGTGCATTATATTGTCTGAGCAAAGGTGAATCCTTTACTGAACAGAGTATTGTCTCACTAAGCGGAATTTATTGATTTTACACATGTACTCATTAAAATAACCCGAAGTATTAGTTCTGTCTCAAATTGGGCCACATTTCTAAAGTGCATGTAATAGCTAATGGTTTTTATTGTTTGTTAAATGACCTTTGCTATTTTCATTAGGTCAGTGACTGTTACACAGACTTGATTGGGTGTGAGTGATGGAGGATTGACTGGAAGGGCCAGAGACCAAATACTAATAATATTAGGTTGTTTTAAAAACCATCACATTATATGTTGCACACGTTCGAAATTAGCTTTTTCTAGGACACTCAACAAAAACATTTTTTAGTGTAAAATGTGATTTATACAGACATACAAAGTATGTCACTTTGACCATTTATTTTAAAAAAACAACCAAGCACTGTCTTGGCTTTCAAAAAAACAATATATTTGCTGCCTAAAAGTATTGAATATTACGCTGGAAGAAAAATATACAATACACTTACTGAATATTAAGTTGGAAGAAAAATATGTAACCTCAACGGCCCTTTTTACATGTCTCTATAAAAACATAAATTTATCAAGAGATTGAAAGTAAATGGTAGCACTTTATACTCCTTTTCTACAGGAATTTAATGTATCACTTATAATGATATCATTTTATAAATATTGATCGCGCTGCTATTCAAAGGATGTCTAAGAACCTTTCATGTGCATATCTTCAAGGCCTTGTTTTCATTGCACCTTATTTCTCAGTCTTACAGTGGAGATTGGAATTTAGTATTTCTTTGTGAATGTTACTTTGCTCTCTGACCTACAACCCCAATGGAAATCTTGCAATATGTATTTAAAGCATTCTAGATAATGCAAGAAAAGATAAGCAAAGATAAGCATGAGGAGACTTTTAAACCCATTCTTTGTTTATTTATTTTTTATTTTTTTTATTTTTTATTATGTTAATGTATTTTGATGTCTATTGGTCAGATGCTCCTTGTCTGATACCCATGCGGTTCACTGTAATACCATATACATTAAAGTGATTACCGGTATTAATATTTTAATAAAATACTTTTTCGGTTGAATGTTTTTGTTCATTATAATTGATATTTTTAATCTACAAACTCAGCAGTTCCTGGATAAATAGAGGTTTTGAGTATTCTCATTAATTCACATTGGATATGATTTACTCCTTTAACTTTTTTTTCCACATGGTATAAATAAGTTTGCATATATAGTAAGGATTTTAACGTTGTCCATTTATGTTCAGTATTTTTACCTGCCAGTTCTATGTCCCAGTCTATACTTTGTATTGCTGCCCTTAGATCATTAAAATCTATCCTTCTTAAAATTAAGAGTTTTTGCTGACCCCTTACAGTTTTTTTTTTCTTCATTCTCAAATGACGCTGTGTTGTGATCACTGTTTCCCAAAGGTTGCCCTATTTCAACATTTGATACAATATCAATATTATTTGTGATAACTAAATCCAAGCCTCATTTCTAGTAGGTTCTTGTATAACCTAAGCCAGATAATGATCTCTGAACTGATAGTCTCATTTATCCAATTTATTTCAGGGTAGTTAGTTCTCCCATTATTAAAACTTGCCCATGCTTAGCTGCTTTTCCAATCTGTAACAATAATTGGAGCTCCTCACTTTCAATTATATTTGGGGATTTATAGCATACTCTTATCAATATCCTTTTAGAATTTGCTGCTCCACTATTTAACTCTACCAACAAGCATTTACCGTTATCGCTAATTCCGGCATAAATATCTTCTATGACTATAGGCTTCAATTCAGGCTTAACATACAGACAAATCCCTCTTCCTCTTTTACCATGGCCCCTATCTTCCCTAAATAGGTTATAACCATCCAAATTAACATCCCGGTCATGAGTAACCCAACCAGGTTTCAGTAATGCCTATTAAATACACTTTCTCATTAACAGCTAATAATTCTAACTCACCCATTTTGTCCTGGCAAGTTTCTGGCTTTACTCAGCATTCACCTTATTCTGTTACGAGTCTGTAGTTCTGAAGTGCCTGTCACTGTATTTGATTTATTTAGAAATACCTCCCTATTGACTATACTAATCCTCCCCTTTCTCCTCCCCCATGCCTAGTTTCTTACCCCATCTATACTTTCTACCCCATTACTTCTATCTCACCCCCCCCACCTACTAGTTTAAAAACTCTGCCAGCCTTTCTACCACATTTTCACCTAGCACACAAGCTCCTTCATCATTAAGGTAAAATCAATCCCTGCTATAGAGATTGTACCCAAGTGAGAAGTCAGCCCAGTGCTCTAAAAACCGAAACCCTCCTTAATGCACCACTTTTTTAACCACGCATTAACCTCCCTAAGCTCCTTCTGTCTCCCTGGGCTAGCATGTTGCCTTAAGCTTTTTGCCTAGTTCTATAAAATCATTCTTTAGGACCATCTTCCACTAACTTTGTCATTTGTACCAATATGTACTAAAACCTCTGGTTCATTTCCAGCCCCTCCCATTTAATTTATCTACCCGATCCACAACATGCCAAACCTGAGCATCTGGGAGACAGAAAACTGTTCTATTGCTGGGATCTGGGTGACAAATCACCCTTTTTACTTTCCTTATTATAGAGTCCACAACCACCAAAACCTGTCTGTTTCTCTGCCTACTCTGCCCTCCAACTCGTCCAGTAGAACTGTTCTCCCGACTGTTAGAGGGAACAGCCCTATCTGGCATTGCCATTCCTGAATAGACATCACCAACAGTTTCACTCAATCTGGCAAACCTGTTGGTGTTTGCCAACTCAGAACTGGCCCGCCTCCTCCTCCTCCTCCTGTTTCCCCTTGTACCTCCATGGACATCCTCATTAGCCACTCCTCCACCCTCCATGCTAGGCCCAGCTGAACTGCTTAGTGAGCACCAACTGTCTTTCCAGTGTAGCAATTCTCCTCTCCAGTTCTCCAATTTGATCTTGAAGAGCGGCAACATGCTCACACCTGTCACAAAGGCCACCTTTTCGTGGAACTCCCTCCTTTTATTTAAATTCTAAAAGTTATACTAGAACTGCATTTACAAAATAACTTTGTTCCTTCCCCTGTTTTTAATGAGATTCTGACTACCCACCCAGACAATAATTAGTGCACACAGCAAAGAAACACCATTTACTAAAAAGGATGGTTAATTAACTGTACCAGGAAGATTAATTCAAAAATAATTTGTACCTACTTTCTACCTACGGTAGATGGAATTGGGGGATAATGATTTGTATTCCAAATTCTCTTCAGTTTATAAAGTATATCGGAACATATCAAGGGAATTAAACTAAGGTACATTAAATATTTGTGGGTTTTTATTATTAGTCTATACTTTTAGTGTCATTTTATACACCGTTCTACTTTGGTTCCCCACACCTTGAAGCACTTCTATAAATATTATGAACAGTTTCCACTTTTAATAACCATCACTCCAGATCGTTTTGTCTTACTCTCTTGCATTACTACCCACAGAAAACATCAACAGTATGACTGCAAGTGGTACATCCCACTGGCTGACCTTGTATTCCCCTCCCTGGAGGAGTCCGAGCCCATCCCTCAACTCCACGCTACACCTGACCATGAAATTGAAGATATGAAGGCAAAGATCTCCGTCCTGAAAAGTGAAATACAAAAAGAGAAGGTCCGTGAAATTTTCCTATATTTTATCATTTCTCCCTTTGTCTTTCTAAATGTACAAATCAAGTGCTACTGTAGTCCAAAATCTTCAGTCATGCATTTAACAGATGTTTTAAACTTCTGTAACATACAAAATATGGTATTTTAAGTGTACAATAGAAAGTTATCTGAATGTAGAACAAGCCAATAGCAGATTTTTCCTTATAAGGACAAGAGGGGAGTAATGTAATTTTGTTATCTATTTTGCCAAGTTTAGATTTTGAATCGCTTCCATACTTTGAAAGAAGTTTATTGTGAGTGTTGCCCATAAAACTATATTCTGACAGGAAAACATTGTTCAAACTGGTTAGGCAAATTAATATAACCCTTTTTTTTTTTATAAATGGACTCTGTGTAATCTGAGCCTTAGTTTTCAAACCAACATACTGAACTAAGAGGACTCACTATTTTAAGGCATATTAACATGCTTGAAATTCTTTTAAAATAATTGAAAACTACCAACATACTCAATAGAACACCCCTCAATAGAATAGCCTTTATGGAGCCTTATTGTTATACTCCGTCTCAGTGCTAGGAAATTACTTATTAACCAACTTGTGCTGAAGCAAATCTATTGTTATATATCTAATATTCTACTTATTTCTATAGCTTTCATTAAAAGGCTGTTATATGTAGTTACCACCCTTCTATATAGTATTTTCCACATAAAAAAAATAACTAACTACTAAAGTTCCATGTTTACATTAGGCTTTTTTGAAAAAATATGCTTAAAGGGATATCTTAGCGCGCTGGATTACATTTCTGCACTCTGTAGGCAAAAAGCAGCCTATGTGTTTGCAGCACATCTCATAAAACATTTTATTTTTATTAATGCCTAAAAATCCCTCTAATGATTATGTTGACAACCCCAGGGGGTGCCTACACAACTTCCTGGTGCACCCCCATCACCACCCCCCATCATACACTTCTGATTCTCCTCCATCAGATGCATTCATTATCCAGGAAACTTAGATATCCCTTTAATAATGGGCAAAATGTAAAATAAATATAGTCGTTAATGTATTAACTTATATCCTTTTTTATATCTTGTGGGCTGCCATTTTTTGGGTTCAGCTGTTTTCCCAACATGGAGGGTCTTAGTGGGCGTAGACTTCCATTTATCCCATGAGATAATTGGCTCTTTGAATTGACATGCTTCCACTGACAGATCTGAAAAATTTCTGTCCAAGGTCACCTATCATGTAACAGATGCTTTAAACGTTAAAAAAAAATATTGGCTGATCCTAGCTTCAAGGCCACAGGCTTTACATGCCTTGTATGTAGCAGCAAAATAATATGTCAAGTTATGTCTTCTGTATTCAGGTTAATTAACTTTTTTCTTGTGAAATTTGATTTTTAAACGTGTTTGTATGTGGTAATAGAATATTGTGTATTAAGTTGTACACATAGAAAGCTGTTTTTTATCTACTGCATGTGAAGTGAAGTAAAAAGTATAGCTCCCATTATAGAATAATTGCATATAAATGCTCATTTATTATAGTTTTTTTTAACTTTGTAAACACATTTTTTTCCCCTGTAGTGACCAAGCAAAAATGTTTCATTTGTTTAATTAGGTTCTATTAGCAATAAAATCAGTATTGTCAATAAAATCAATACATCTTTTAGAACTTAAATTGAAAGAGGTATGCTTTTCTCCATATCAGGGGTCTAGGGGTGGGAAAGAATGGCAGCCTCTTTGACAGATGTCTTCCTCCTTGACACCTATAGAGAGTAGTAATAAGAAGCTCTGCTAGAGTCTGCAATACTAAAGTATAAGTTAATGTAATTTTTTTATTCAGTACTAAGTACTGTTGCCAATCGGACAATAAATAAACAAATGAGCATTACAGTGGTCTGAAGAGCAAATTTTTCATTTAATTCCCTTACACTCTTTCTGGTTATTCTGCAGAAGTCTAATAAAGGCTCAAGTCGTGCCATAGACAGACTGAAGAAGAAAATGTTTGAGTATGAGTCCTGGCTTCTCCTCTTCTCTCCTACTATCCCCTTACGAATCCACAACAAGAACGGCAAGGTGAGTCTGCATTTCTACATATGAGCCTTGTGAGTGGGAGCTGGCAGCTTTATCCCCCCTGCCGGGTTGATGGGGAAAGCCAGTATTGTATAAAAGCTACAAACAGGATTCAGCCTTGACTTGTACTCTGGGGAACTGTGGTTATTAGCATGCTTTGAACATTTAGACTGGGAAACGTAGATGCCAGGAGGGGAATTCTGCAGTATCTGATGTGAAAGTGAGTCAGGCCGTCTGGGGAACAAGTGCGTGGGAGCTGTGTGAGTTCCTTCTTTTTCCCAAAACTTTTTTCTGATTTGGCTTTAAAACGCTCTCTTTGACTCTTGAGTTTTAATCGCAAAACGCTGAACTTGAAAGCTGAATGTTCAAAGTCTTTGCATTTCAGAAATAGACAGCACTTTTATTTTTTTGTGGCCTGTTCATAACTTTAATGATTTTTCTGCAATGTTCCTTGATGTATGCCCCAACGGTGGACATAATATACCTGTACATTCTGGAAATCAAGCGGATATGAGGTTTTCTTAAAAAGTCTATATTAATCATTGCTTGATGCTGGTTATGATATTTAGATAATAAATATGTATAAACTATGTGTAAAAGATATTTTTTTTTATTTATATGGGTATGCATAAATAGTAAATGGTGTACAGCAGAATTGCAAACAAAATAAACAATCCTCCAAGCCTTCTCCTTACTCCTGCTCCAGTCCATCCTGGCACTTGAGTTCTGTGCCACCCCATGTTATGTCCTTACACTATATGCCCTATACCATCTTTTGGACTTGTTGTGTGTGGTCAAAGGTGTAAGGGAATTGGAAGACCCCAGAAGGCAACAAAGAAAGTTGCGATAGTTTACAACTTAGGGATGTGAGACTCTGATAATGCCTTTGTCACTCCCATCTCTCAGGCCTGCTGTCTTGGGGTTCTGTTGGACTCTGACCTCTCTTTCATTCCTCACATACAATCAATAACCAAAATCATGTCATTTTCACATAAAAACATCTCCAAAATTTGTCAAATCTCACTCCAGATACAACTAACATACTAATCCATTCTTTCATCATATCTTTCCTCGACTACTGCAACTCTCTCCTTGTTGGCCTTCTTTCCTTCTCTCTTATCAACTCCTTCACTCCCTCCTTCAGGACTTATCAAGCTGCACCTTAGTGGAACTCCTTGCCTCTGTCTATCAGTCTATGTACCTGCCTCGCAGTCTTCAAAAAATGCATCAATTTAAAGAAGTTTATCAACTTCAGCCTTAACATGCACAAAATATATAATTCACAAAATGACACACACACACAGCCTACAGTATAACGCACAACCACCTCCGCTTGCATCAGCCTTCTTCATTAATCACTGCCATCTTGCGTCTGTCATCCTGCTGTCTTACACCCAAACTTTACATTCTTGATTGTAAGCAAAGACTTCAACTCAACTGTCCAAGCCATGAAAGCTGCAGCTGCAAGTCGCTGATTATTTTCATTTTTATTACAAAATGTTTTTAGGCATTTCTGCTTAGTTTAACTAAAATGTGATGTATAGTTCCTCTTGAGCTGTGTTTTTATGTTCCTGAAACAGTCACTGTGTCTGCAGGTGTGTACCTTTTGGTAATTTTAAATTAATGATTTTATTAAAGAATGACATTGCTGTTTTTCTGGAATTTATCTCTTTTGTGGATTGCTTAAATGTTTGTTTTTAATGAATACAATGACTCTATTTCCCCCCTCATATTTTTGCCATGTATTAAACCAAATGTTTAAACAAACTGTGAGGCCCTTTCTTACAATAAATACTTTATTCATTTTCAGAGTTATCTCTTATTGCTGTCTTCTGACTATGAAAGATCAGAGTGGAGAGAAGTCATTCAGAAGCTGCAGAAAAAAGGTAAGCAGAAGTTTCATGTAATATGAATGCATCCGATAGAGGAGAATCCATAGTTTATGCAAACATTTTTTTTGCGTGGAAATATCCCAAAATAAATGTTAATAAACTTACCCTAGAGTTTGCATATTTTCTTTAGTGTTTTGGCAGTTGGTTTTACGGAATCTATAAGATTTTAGCAGTATGGGAATTCAGTCCCTGCAGCAAAGCATCATGGGATTCATAGTCTGTTTTCCCTCTTTCTCCTCCCTTGAATGATGCAACTGCTCTGGATCTCTGCACTGTCCAGTTACTTGTTGGAAGGTAGTATAGGGTCAAAAATGTACCAAAATCCAGTGTTTCTATTGGTAGGTAACACGTTCCAATGTAGACAGCTCTGTCAATGTAGAAACCAATTATTTTTTTTGTTATAAAACAAGTAAACACACAGCAAAATCTAAAATCTGTTATCTTTGATGAATAATATTGCTGCAAATTAATGTAATTCAAGATTATTTTAGTTGGGTAAATCTTCAATGAAATGTATCTAATTTCATCTCATGATTCGGGATTGCTGATGACCTCTATTTCTTATAAGCATATCCCTCCCTGGTGGGTGATTATCCCAGACACCCAAGAGCGATTTTCTTCTACTGCATGTGAAGTTGAAACTGTATAAGCAATTTTGTCTTATAAACTATAAACTTCAAATGCAGTGGGAACCGAGGACGGATGAATCATTTTACTATTAAACCATGCACTGTCCCCTTTGACTAAAATTTACAGTTTACGAGCTCGCGCGCTGTTTGCTGTTTTGGAGAGAATCCCAGCTCAGGTTTTCCCTGTTATCCTTTTCATTCTAGATCTGCAAGCCTTTGCACTGAGTTCTGTAGAGCTTCAGGTACTCACTGGATCCTGCTTCAAGCTACGCACTGTTCATAACATCCCGATCATCAGCAACAAGGATGGTGAGTGGATCTGTTCATGTCACTTGTAAGCGCTAATAATTGCCACTTGGTGGTGCTATCACTCAAAGTTCGTACAAGCTGTATGCTAACTCATAATATCTAGAAATAGCAACCAGAGAATCCAGAAAATAAAGGAACCCATTAGGATTAAAAGGAGTTCTATGAAAAAAAAAATTCCAGGGAATTTTTGAAATATTCACCATTATTTCTTTTTTATTTCACTTGAATTAAAAGTACATAGAAAAGGTTACAGTGATCTAACAAAGTATACATAATGTATTGTTATTAACAAAAAGTAAATCTTATTAGCGTTGTTTAGGCCTAGGAAAAACCTCCCTTATTTTCTTGCCACCTAATAAGAGCTGTGCTGGGGTTCCAGATATAGTAATTATTTCTGGATGGCTACAGTATTTGTTATTGAGTCAAATTCTTATCACAGATGTTTAATGCTGTCTTCTACTCTTGGGCCATCCCTTGGAGCTGTTAAGTTGGAAATGAAAGATAAGAGAGTAACAAAGAAAGAATGACCCATTGGGTCTGAATAAAGCTTAAACAAACGAAAATCCCTATTTTATTAGAAGCTTGTAAATGCCTCTAACCCGTAATTTGAGCTGTGGGTGTTTTTTTCCCCGCAATTTACCTCCTTAAGTCTTAACACGTAAACCCTGCCTTTTTAAGCAGGATTTCAGGGGGCATGATCATATGATCTGGTAATATTTTTAAGCAAGCCCGTAATTTACTTCTTAGACACAGCCAATAGTAAATGAGACCATCATCATGATGTCAGTAAAACATGGAAGTTAGTCATAACCTGCAATCAGAGGCTACAAATTATTTTGTGCCAATAAGTAATATTTGCTGATCAGGTTTGCAATCTAGCACACTATAAAATGCATTAGATCATTTGTTTTAATCCATGTGGCTTTCATGATATATGTATTAACCCCTTGAGTATAAGATCAAATTTTTTTAATTGCATATTTGTGGGTTTGAGACTGTAGTTCTAATGTATTTCCATGCCTTCCCATGCTTTTAAAGTACAGTATTGTGTGTTTAATTGCTGCTACAAGTATAATAAGTGTGTAAAAAATCCATTGCGGGTCCTATTTAGTACTCATAATATTTTTGACAAACTTTTTTTCAGTTGCGGGTCAGACATTATTTGCGAGCTAGAGCTACGGGTCTAATAGAATATTGATTTTGTGTAACTTATTTAGAGCTTGTAATATTGGAGCTGTGCTAAAACCAATGGAGTTCTAAGGCCGGTTTTGCATCTTTGGCTGGTGATTGTGGGCAGGTAACTCGTAATAGCTGATAGAATATGTGGCAATATAAAGAGTGATTTTAAGTGTGTATAAATTTACTAATTGGGCAATAAAATATGGCCCTATGTCTTCCTATGGCTATATATGCTGATATTTTAGCTTTCTCGCTTTCATTCCGGGAGATTAGTCTAGATTTATATAGAAAATAGTATCAAAATTGTTTATTAATTAATTTGCAATTAAATCTATTAGCAAGAAAACTATTTCAATGCATCTTTTGTTTTGTTTCCTTCAACATATCCGCTATTAGGTATAAACACGTGTAATGTTATGTGGAGGACCACTAGATTTTCAAAAATAGAGGCACTTCTTTGTGAAGTATGTAACAAACTAACATTAACAGCTGTGTAAGACGCTGTTTATAAATAACACCTCTTCCTGAGAGTTTTTTCATTGGTGTTTTTATCTCCTTTTATCTTTTTATTTCATTTTTCTAATTAAAAACTAGCTTTTATGACATTTTCTTTGCTTAATTATGTGCTTAGGCAGACTCAAAGTTTTCAAAATGTATATATGTTTTCATTGTCAGGCCTGATGCTGCTCATGTCTTTATCCTTGATGCTTGTTTATCACCTCTCTAGGAGATGCAGAGCTATTGATTGCTTTTTGCTTTTGATAACACCTTTGCTTTTCATTTCAGTAACAAAGTTTGGATTTTTATATTTAGTTTTTGTTTTACCCATGAGGAGACTTACAATACACCCTTTCCCTCCGTTCTGCTAATGACATTCTTTTTTCTTCCTCTCTTATTACCTCCCCTCATTCCCGCCTTCAAGATCTTTCTCTTGTTTCCCTTATTCTTTGGAACTCTTTACCTCGCTCATTCATACTTTATATGCTAAATTAATGTATCACCTTCCAAGTCCCTTTAGATTGTAAGTTTGCAGGTTTTTACTGGTATAGGATCCTTGAAAAAGTAATATAAATGCAAGATTATAAGCTCAAAAACAGACTCTCTTTTCATTTAATCTGTATTTATATTGTGTTTCATATATAGTTGTGAGCATGCGAGTTGTTGCTAACGCTTGCGGGCTCCCATAGCGAGCCTCGCCGCGGCTCGCAGCCTCAGTTGCTGGCATGGAGCGCCAAAGGCGCTCCATGCCAGCAACTGCGACCCTCGCAAAATTCACGTCGCAACGCAAACAACACGACACACCAATTACGACACTCGCTAAATTTTACGATCAACGCAAACAACATACGACACACGTTAACACACATTACGACCTTGCAACACTCGGACGCTACTCGCGAACATTACAAAATTCAAAACACAATACATACACACAGCACATACATAAAACACTTTCCTACAGCAAAAGGTAGCATCCAGGACCTCAAAAAATGCAACTTACACCTTCATTTCACTCAAAATAAAAGAGTTTAGACACAAAAAAATTTGCTAAGCGACAGAAAAAATGGCCGCCGAACAAAACGAAAACGAGGCTACACATGCAAACACCATACGAGACACGTTACCAGACCTGCGACCTCGCAAACATCAGACGCAACACGCCGACATACAAACATTTAAAACACAATAAATACACACAACACACATAAAAACCTACAGCAAGAGGAACCATCCAGCACCTCAAAAAACCAAGTTACACCATTTAAATAAAAATAAAACACTTTAGACACTAATAAAATCACTAAGCGAGAGAAAAAATGGCCGACGAACAAAACGAAAACGAGGCTTAAGACGTAAATATACTACACTGACTCGCAAGAATGAAATACATACTATACGGCACGTACCACACTGATATTAAACACCATTTTGACCACTACTACGCACAAAATGGCGGATAGAACGCAAATTGTAAGCTAGAACACAAATAGCGCATGCGTATTGCGTTCTAGCGGTCTGAGTTTCCAGAAATTTCTTTGCTTTCCACGGGATTTCATGTATATTGAAGTTAACAATTCTTCACATACAAATTGTATGTTAAGAAACCATTGCCTAAAGTTTACAATAATTATTAATTTCAAGTTCCACTATTCTTACATTAAAATGTTCATACAAAATGCTTTCACAAATATTGTTCACCAACAGAACATTTTACAAAACTAAACATATTTTAATATCACAATACAACTGTCACATATATATATATTAATAACTAAACAACTTTCCAAACATACACATCTCATTGCCGTCATTTTTTGACGGGCAAGTCGCTAGTATAATAATAATAGTAATCAAGCTGATGTTATATATTCAAGTCCAGATGTCATAGCTTTCTGTAATTATTAATATATTTCATTTGACTTTTTATGGGTGAGGGTTGAAATAAATTCTTACTACATTTTACAATTGTATTTATACTGCAGCTAGTAGTGAGTAGATGTTGGTATCTGTTCTTATTTACAGGAGCTTGAAATGTATTTTCCATCTTTCCTGTTGTGTTTATCGATCATAAACTGCACATTACCACATTATCTTGCTCTGCATAGCTCATCTTAATTTATTATATCCCGTCCTTCTGGTCTTCTGTAAGGAATGAGTAGCACAAGTGAGATGATACAGGGATATGGGGCCTTTGGCTGCCATCCAGCCTTATGGAGGGGAAGTCATTAAAACGCAGTATAAACTAGATGGTTTGGAATAATTGCCTGGAAGAGTTATCTAAATATGCAGCATGCTGAAAGGGCAGGACAGCTATTCTTTTTGTTCCATACCCAGATGCCTAGTATTCATTTTGGAAAGGGAGAACTCTGTTTTCCTGCCATGTCACAGTAAAGTTGTTTTTTGTTTTTTTTATATGCATTTTGCATTTACTTTTACTTAGATGAACAAAATAACACTCAGCTTGAGTGGAATGGGTAAATCACAGTAAAGGAATTCAAACATGTATGGAATAAACAGCAAACCCCTATGATTATTTGAGACAGATTTAGGTAGATCGAACTGGCAGACTGCATGTGCATATTGGGTAGTATCTGCTGCAAAATCTATATTTCTATGGATAGCAATTTATGATTTGGAAAACAGATTCCTCATACACATATACCACTACCCACCAGTCATGCACAGCATACTAGTGTTCATCTGTGATCAGAAGTGATTACCTATAATACAAATATGCTTGGGTTAAAAAACCAGTAGGAATATGGGCACACTAGATAGTCTAACCTGATCTGCTGTCAAATTAGGTTGGTTTCTGAATTTGTAAATTGAAAAACTTTAAATTGGCATATGACAAACTAGTAACAATTGCTGTGCAAACTTTTCTGAAGAGAAAAGGTGTCTTTGCAAAGTTGTGTGTGTAATTTACATATAAAAGTGTATAGATTGATGTTTACTTGTAATATATTTTATTTATTCTAATTCCTACACTGCTAAAAGCACTTTTCTATATTCTTCAATTACATTAGTTGCAAGCAAGTAAAATCCACAGGCAACTGTGTATTCTGTTTTGGAAACAGTTAAGCAAAGAGGTTCCCACTCCCCCCGTGCCCCTGAAAGAGTCTTAAGAATGTGAGGTTATTCCCTGGGATCTCTCCCAGGTAGGACGGAAATGCTTGATGTAAATGTGGGGGCTGCAGGGGGATGCAGTTGTGACATTGATCTCTGCTGTATTAAAGAGGTGTGGAACTGAAAATGTCCATCATAAATCCGAACTCCAAGCATTTAAGTACGATATTTTGAATTTTATAGGAAATGTGCAGAAATGTGCACAATTTGGGAGTTTATGCTTGTCTAACAATGAGAATAAATACAGCTACTGTTGTAACTTTAACCCTTTAATATATACACCTCGCAAATGGTATAACCATTCTTAGTGCATTGGGCCA
The DNA here is from genome assembly GCA_027410445.1 of Discoglossus pictus. Lineage (NCBI taxonomy): Eukaryota > Metazoa > Chordata > Amphibia > Anura > Alytidae > Discoglossus > Discoglossus pictus. The sequence continues at coordinate 75,166,674 of CM050164.1, read as the reverse complement.
ATTGAAATAGAATGTATTAATGTAGTGATGCAAAATATATTTTGGCAAGAGAATTACATTCTAGAAGTGGAATAGAAGAATGTATTGTGCACTAGTGAAGAGGGACATACCTTCTCACTTTAGAAAACATCCTGGGATTCTACAAGTTTCCATAAATGGGCTCTATAACCAGGTTTAAGTGCCATCTGAATTAAAAATAATTTCTCATTGGTTGTTTCCTGATATACATATTATAACACTGTCTGTCGATCTTTCATATCCCTAAAGAAGCCACTAGCCCACACCTCTTACAACTTGAGTATTGAAAAAAGTATTCCTTGTACAAATTAAAGTGAATAGCAGAGGGGAAATGTTATATTTACATATATATATATATATATATATATATATATATATATATATATTTATAATCTATTTATTTATGTTTGTGGGCACATTTGCATGTCCCAGTTCAACTTCCCAGAATGCAGTGTAATAACTGTTTTTCTTGGAACTCTGAGCTGGAAGCAGGTTTATAAACTTGTTTTAGACATTTAAATGTGAGCACAGATGTACTACTTATTTACTGTACGGTGGAGGGCTTCTATCGCTCTTTTGCCCACCATATTATAAATGATTGTTGTGGTGAACTACCTTCTCATAAAGTCCACAACACAGGCTGAGATCCCGCTCCATGCTGATGATTATTATTATTATTATCGTTTATTTGTAACGCGCCAACATATTCCGTAGCGCTATACATAAGTTAAGTTACAGGCAATGACAAGTTAAAGATTCATACATTGCAAAGAGTGTATGGCCCTGTCTTTGAGCTTGGAATCCAGTGTCCATAGCGCTTTCCCTAAAGCACTGCGCAGGATTGAAACTCGCAGACTTACAATCTAAAGGTTAAAGTTTGTATGTGGTACAGTAGGGAGAGAGTAGTGCTGAGCAGTGCTGAGCATGTTAGGGAGGAAGGTTATAGGCTTCTTTAAAGAGGTGCGTTTTTATTGATGTTTTGAAGGATTTAAGGCAGGAGGATAGTCTGGTGAAGCGAGGCAAGGAGTTCCAGAGAATAGGGGCAGTGCGAGAAAAGTCCTGGAGGTGGGAGTGAGAGGAGGTGACAAGTGGTAGAAAGAAGAAGGTTGTTAGCAGAACGAAGAGGGCGTGTGGGGGAGTATTTGGAGATGAGAGCAGAGATGTATGGGGGTGCGCTGTTGTTGAGGGCTTTATAAGTTAGGGTCAAGATTTTAAACTTTATTCTGGAGGCTAAGGGAAGCCAGTGGAGTGATTGACAAAGAGGAGCTGCCGACACTGAACGATGTGTACTGAAGATGAGTCTGGCGGAGGCATTTATTATGGATTGAAGTGGGGAGAGGCGAGTGATGGGCAGGCCAACAAGGAGCGAGTTGCAATAGTCAAGACGAGAAATGATAAGAGAGTGTATTAGAATCTTAGTAGTGTCTTGTGTAAGGTAATGGCGTATTTTGGATATGTTTTTTAGATGGAAAAGACAGGATTTGGTTAGAGACTGTATGTGTGGGATGAAAGAGAGGGCAGGGTCCAGTAGAACCCCGAGACAACGGGCTTGGGAGGTGGGAGTGATGATGGCGTTGTTGACAGAGAGAGAGATGTGAGGAATTGAAGCTGTAGTAGAGGGTGGGAAGATTAAGAGTTCAGTCTTAGACATGTTGAGTTTCAGATGGTGGGTGGACATCCAAGAGGATATACTAGAGAGGCAGTCGGAGACGTGTGCTAGAAGAGAGGGGGATAGATCTGGTGCTTAGAGATAGATTTGGGTGTCGTCTGCATAGAGATGGTACTGGAACCCAAAAGAGTTTATTAGGGTGCCGAGTGAGGATGTGTAGATGGAAAAGAGGAGGGGGCCTAGGACTGATCCTTGGGGTACGCCAATAGACATGGGGTGAGGAGAAGAAGATGTGCCGGAGAAGGAGACGCTAAATGATCGTTCTTGGAGGTATGATGAGAACCACAAGAGAGCAGTGTCTCGAATGCCGAGGGAGGAGAGAATGTGGAGTAGAATTGAATGGTCAACGGTGTCAAAGGCGGCAGAGAGATCCAGGAGAAGCAAAATAGAAAAGTGGCCTTTCGACTTGGCGGTGAGCAGGTCATTGGTGACTTTTATGAGAGCTGTCTCTGTGGAGTGTTGGGGCCGAAAGCCAGATTGGAAAGTGTCCAGAAGAGAGTTAGAGGAGATGAAACTGGTGAGGCGGTTATAGACGAGCCGCTCCAGCAGTTTGGAAGCCATGGGAAGTAGAGAGATAGGGCGATAGTTAGATGCAATGTCAGAATCGGATGAGGGTTTCTTGAGTGGGTGTAATTTTGGCATGTTTTTTAGGGATGATGGAAATGTGCCGGTGTTTAGGGAAAGGTTGAAGATATGTGTGAGAGCTGGGATAAGTGTAGTAGAGATGGGAGGGATGAGCTGAGATGGAATAGGATCTGAAGGACAGGTAGTGAGGTGAGAGGATGATAGCCAGTAAGCTTGAAACAGCTGTACATGGATTGGATACTCGGCTTGTGTTTAATCCAACCTTGGCTTTGCATTAAAGCTGTGTAATACACCATGCATAAGCTTAAAGGAAGCCATGTTTGATAATGGCTAAAGATTGAAGAGCGAGGAATTTGTGTGCACATTTGCATGTCCCAGTTCAACTTCCCAGAATGCAGTGTAATAACTGTTTTTCTCATAATTCTGAGCTGGAAGCAGGTTTTTAAACTTGTTTTAGACATTCAAATGTAAACACAGATGTACTACTTATTTACTATATATATATATATATATATATATATATATATATATATATATATATATATATATATATATATATATATATATGTGTGTGTGCTTTTTGTCTTCTTATTTGTTTGCATTCCTTATGTATCCTTCTTCTCTTGTTTTTTTGTGACCTCTCTTATACATCATCCTTAAATGTATTTCTGTAATTATTAAGACTTTTAAGACCTGGTTATTTTTTCCACCTATACAATATTTAAGTGTGGTTATTCCATCTGTACTCTGTCAGACTCTGAATTCAGCTACTTATATTGGGACACGGATTCCCATTAAATGTACCTTTATTGCAATCAAACGCATAATGTTAATTTTGTATGTCCATTCTGTAGACTACTTGGGATATTTGCTTTCTGACTATCTGTGTACATTTAAGTCTCTGTCCGACCTGGTTTATTCCATTGGCTTTACCATAGCATAATCATTTCTATTTTATAAAATCCATCAAGGTTCAAATACATGTGGAAAATTAAGTTACGGTCCATATTTTTTTAAGTATAAAATAATTTGATATTATATCATTCAAAATAACACAAAGCTAGTTTACCTGGATGTGGGATACTACTTCACATAGTTTATTTAATAAAGCTTCAGCGAATGAGACAACTGAGATCCAAAAGAATTGAGTCAGAAGTCCAAATTGGGTACATTCACTGATCAGCCTCTTAGCCCTTCAGGTAACCTCAGCCTGGTTAATTGAGATGTGTTTACCACATCCTATCATATGAGAGTCCCACATTTACCTTAAGTAATGTACCCATGTTTATTTAAATACTTTTTCCCATTCTCTCTGATATATAAACAATTATTGCTTTAATAAACTTTCATCAGAATTTGGGAACTTGGCCACAGACTATGAGAAAGCATGTGCCAATTTTAAGTAAGCCTCACCACTTTTTTTCCTACGTACAATCATCCTGTAGCTTATATATATATATATATATATATATATATATATATATATATATATATATATATATATATATATGAGTGCTAACTTCACATGACTCACAATATGTGTATTGGAAAACTAGCTCTCTGTATACTAAACCCTTTAGCCATTACTGAACATTTGCCTTTATATCTTCTCTTTTAGATGACGAGTCTTCTGGACTATATGGATTCCTTCATGTGATTGTTCACTCAGCAAAAGGATTTGATCACTCTGCCAGTAAGTAGATTTGCGATAGAGATGGCACCAGACTACATCCATTCCATGTATCCCTCTCCCGTGTTTTCTTACCTCCTTCAATCATGCTTTCAATATAATAGAACAATAATAATGAGCCCCTGTTTGATATTATTAATTATTTATTCGAAGTTAACCCAAAGGTTTGGTTGTGATATAAATTCAGTGTCAAATGGCATATGATTTTAGGTAATAAATTAATGTTATTTCCATCATCATCCTCTGTATTTATGAATACATGTAAGGGTAACTTCACAGAGCAAACTAATGAAATGGATAGACAAAGATGCCAATTCTAAGCATAGCAAATCTAAAAAGGGACCTTATTTGGTCTTAACGACATGATTGCATGCCTGGAAAATTCTCATATGCAAATGTACAGAAAATACACAGAAAGTTAGAAACAAGGAAATACCTTAGTGAATACTGTAAGACTAATCACTCTATTGTCTCATCATGCAATCTGGGCTGCGCTGCCATCTCCTTCCAGTTCAAGCCTTAATGATTCTAGAAATACTACGAACAAACAACCCTTTAAGAGTTTATTTATAATCCCTATTGAAGCAGCCAGGAACCACAAAAATGTGCATAACAAATAGATACTATGTCACACATATGGAAAAATTAGACGTTTTATTTGTTATTGGCCAAGACAAATGGTTATAATAAATTCAATGTCTTTTTATTACCTTTTGTTCTTGGTATACTGTTACTATATATGTATATGTTTGGATATTATTTGTCTAAGGAAAAATGTTGAAGGGGGAGAAAAAAAAAGAAATGTCTTGGATAGGATCAATATGTGTGTATAAATCTAAAAAAAATATTTATATATAATGTATATCATATTTTTTTCTGCTATATTAATATATATCTGTGTCTCAGTTTTATTAGAAAAAAATCTTTTTTTCCCTATATAGTCTTTGGAATAACTAAATATATCTGTTACTTTCTAAGCAGGGTCCTTGTGAACTAATGGGCTTCTTTTCAGTCTTGATGAGAGCACATTCCCATTGTCCCAAGTGCATCTTCCTCCAACCTCAGGAAGTTAATTTGTTGAAACCAAATAGTAGATTTCACACCCATCGCATACTTGCATATAGAATTTTATAAATTACAGGCTGTATTGTTTTTACAGTGTAAAAACATGTTGCCTATTTTCAGGTTTCAAAGATATGACCGCAGTGGCCCTTTAAGTTACCAAAAGTGACACTCGCCATGGTCAATGCTATCTAACGGGTCTGTTGCATTGGTTGATCTCTATCTGATGGTAGAAAGGGACGTTTAAATCTCATTTATATGCACAGATGTAACAAATACAGTGTTTATGAGTACTACTTAGAGCCATTCATTTTTACTTTATGCACTTCATGGATAGGCTTGCTGTCTAGGAATTTGGAGATGCCTCACCCAAACCTGCTAATACACATCTGTACATTCGTGTTTTAAGTCATAAGTTATGAAACTGTGGTCTGAGAGCATCATACCTGTGGTTAATAAAATGTAATAAATATTTAAAAAACAGTAATACGTATGTGCCCAAGTAGCTTATTTTATTGTTGATGTATTATTATTATTGTTACCCTTTATTTGAAAGGCACCAGAATTTTTCACAGCCCTGTATACAAATGCATTATATACAGAGGGTGTATAAAACATGATACAATGTACAATAACACATGTTGACACAAAAGGAGGAGAGGTCCCGCTCCTGAGAGTTTACATGTTTACATTCCATATTCCAATAGTGCTCTACACAATCCAGTTGAACAAGACACAGAAAATCCTCAGAAATTATAAGTGGTTCTTGCAGAAAACAAAGTTTGGGAATCACTAATCTAGAGCAACCAACCCATTTTCTTAAATAGCATCTATTTACATTTCTGAAAGTCTCTGTTTATGGCATTTAAGGCTTTACAGCTTGTAGCTATTGGAAACAGCTGTGGTGTAATGAAAATGCCATAAAGTTATGCATTAAGTTTTTGCAAGCCTGGCCCTGAGTGTTACGGTTTTCATTTGTATAAGAATACACATGAATCATACACATGACATGTCTTGTAACCCTTTCAGTTCATACTACAGTACTAAAACACAATGACATCAGCATTGATGTACACCGTTTTTAATTTGGGTAATACTCGCATAAGCATTTTTTTCAGGTTAAATGATTGCTGTGTATAAATAACTTTTTATAATGTTGGCTACAATAGTGGAAATAGAGGTAAATGCATCACATATATTTCCATGACATAAATGTTTTTGTCTTGTATGGTAATGGCTGTTGCTTGTGCAATTTAGTAGCTTACAAAACAGTTCCTTCATTGTACTGTTGGAGCCCAGTGTACACACCTGCACAGCATTGATGATTATCAGGACTTTTGGCAGATCAAACTAAGTTGTAGCCCACACATATCATGTCATTTTCTACCTAATGAGAGGTATATTCCACAGCATGAAACCCATCTACCTAGCCCCCAAGTTGTGACTGTTAGTGAATACTCATTTCTGATGCCTTGTAACATTCAATATTTATTTGTACATGTGTATATAACCAAATTAAAGGGACACTGAAGTCCACAAAAGTGCTCTGCACCGTGAAGTGGAGATTTTAAAAACATGGGAAAAGTTATTTAGATGTAGCATTTGTGGTTAATGTACAGTGCCTTGCAAAAGTATTCACCCCCCACATATTTTGTTGCATTACAGCCTTAAGTTCTATGTTTTGTTAATCTGAATTTTATGTGATGGATCAGAACACAACAGTCTAAGTTAGTGAAATGAAATGAGAAAAATATATACTTAAAACATTTTTTTAGAAATAGAAAACCGAAAATTGGCATGTGCGTATGTATTCACCCCCTTTGTTATGAAGCCCATAAAAAGCTCTGGAGCAGCCAAATACCTTCAGAAGTCACATAATTAGTGAAATGATGTCCACCTGTGTGCAATCTAAGTGTCACATGATCTGTCATTACATATACACACCTTTTTTGAAAGGCCCCATAGGCTGTAACACAGAAGCAAGAGGCACCACTAACCAAACACTGCCATGAAGACCAAGGAACTCTCCAAACAAGTAAGGGACAATGTTGTTGAGAAGTACAAGTCAGGGTTAGGTTATAAAAAAATATCCAAATCTTTGATGATCCCCAGGAGCACCATCAAATCTATCATAACCAAATGGAAAGAACATGGAACAACAGCAGACCTGCCAAGAGACGTCCGCCCACAAAAACTCATGGACCGGGCAAGGAGGGCATTATTTAGAGAGGCAGCACAGAGACCTAAGGTAACCCTGGAGGAGCTGCAGAGTTCCACAGCAGAGACTGGAGTATCTGTACATAGGATGACAATAAGCCGTACGCTCCATAGAGTTGGGCTTTATGGCAGAGTGGCCAGAAGAAAGCCATTACTTTCAGCAAAAAGCAAAATGGCATGTTTTGAGTTTGTGAAAAGGCATGTGGGAGACTCCCAAAATGTATGGAGGAAGGTGCTCTGGTCTGATGAGACTTAAATTGAACTTTTCAGCCATCAAAGAAAATGCTATGTCTGGCGCAAACCAAACACATCACCCAAAGATCCACATCACCCAAAGATCCACATCACCCAAAGATCCACATCACCCCAAAGATCCACATCACCCAACTCATCACCCATCCCACCAGCAGCCGGGACTGGGAAACTGGTCAGAGTTGAGGGAAAGATGGACGGTGCTAAATACAAGGATATTCAGGAGCAAAATCTGTACCACTCTGTGCGTGATTTGAGGCTAGGACGGAGATTCACCTTCCAGCAAGACAATGACCCCAAACACACTGCTAAAGCAACACTTGAGTGGTTTAAGGGGAAACATGTAAATGTGTTGGAATGGCCTAGTCAAAGCCCAGATCTCAATCCAATAGAAAATCTGTGGTCAGACTTAAAGATTGCTGTTCACAAGCGCAAACCATCCAACTTGAAGGAGCTGGAGCAGTTTTGCAAGGAGGAATGGGCAAAAATCCCAGTGGTAAGATGAGGCAAGCTCATAGAGACTTATCCAAAGCGACTTGGAGTTGTTATTTCCGCAAAAGGTGGCTCTACAAAGTATTGACTTTAGGGGGTAAATAGTTATGCACATTGAATTTTTCTTTTATTTTGTCCTATTTGTTCATTGCTTCACAATAAAAAAAAAGAAAAATACATCTTCAAAGTTGTGGGTATGTTCTGTAAATTAAATGATGCAAATCCTCAAACAATCCATGTTAATTCCAGGTTGTGAGGTAACAAAACACCAAAAAATGTCAAGGTAGGTGAATACTTTTTCAAGGCACTGTAAGTATAGCCATTAAAGCCTTCCCACAAGGTAATATATAATAATGTTGTAGTCTGTAACCTATTCTATTTCTGATCGAATACAACTTTCTAGCATGCTGATCTGATGGTTATTTTTTTGGGGGGGATCTCATTACTTTTTTGTTTAACTAATGTATTCAAATGCACACCCACACATCTATTAGGTTTTTTAATAGAAACTATTGGTTTAAAAACAAAAGTAGAATTCATGGGATATATACCTTTAGTTCAAATAATTATTTAAAAAAATATTACAAAACCCATAGATGCCTTACATTTATGCTTGTTTTATTATGTAACCTAAATAAGGCAAGGCTAATTGATGATTCAGTGCAGAGGCAACACACGGAAATCCTTTGACCTCAATTGATCATACATTCAGCATTCATTTTAAAAAGGAAAAACATTTTTACACAATCCTTTTCACCCTCTATCTGATGTTACAGAGCACATATGGTGGCTTCAGTGGCCCTTTAAACACATGGTAAGTCAACTTCAGTCCTTTAAGATTGTTAGCAAGCCAGGTTTAAGTATCTCCGTGCTTGAGCACAGGGAATCAATTAAAAAAATAACTGTTTTGTCCCAACAGATCTTTATTGCACACTGGAAGTTGATTCATTTGGTTATTTTGTCAGCAAAGCCAAAACCAGAGTTTTCCGAGACACCACTGAGCCTGAATGGAATGAGGTTAGTAATAGTCTATTGAACAAGCAAAACCTCTGTTCAGTAATTATATGCATACTTATTGATGGTGTATGAAAGCACAATAAATGAAAACGTGAATAGTAGTGCTAAAAAGTCATACACTTTGTAAAATGTTAAAAGAATATATGCTCAGTAGCATTGTGCCAGATAACAGTTCCTTGCCTGCTTATTTCAAATACCTTGTACCTTCACTTCCTGCAGCCAATACCACAAGATTTCTATGGCTTAGTTTACATATTGTCTGTCATTTGTAACCTTTCCTAGTAGCATAAGATACAGTGTTGTCATACACTTCTTTTGATTATTTTTTTTTTCTAATGTTTTTATTCTCCAACTCGCAGGAGTTTGAGATTGAGCTGGAGGGTTCTCAGTACCTGCGGATTCTATGCTACGAGAACTGCTATGACAAGAGTAAGATCAAAGACAATCATGAGATAGTGGACATGATCATGGGCAAGGGGCAGATCCAGGTAAGGAATCAGTACTTCAGTTATCTGCACTATATATGCCATATTTTGTGCTAATATATAACTAGCATATACCATTGTTTGCCTTGGATCGGACTCATTTTTATTGTTTCTTACAACTTTCTATATTCAGTCTGATGTTTTTCTGTGATATACGCAGCCTCTAAACAAGTATTTTTTTTAAATTTAACTTTCTTAGTGCTATTTGTACACACTACTTTGTATTGTTATTTATCCCTGTACTTCGTTTGTTTTATTCTAAATTAAGGATAAAGAGCACAATATTCACTACTATATCATTTCTGATTTAAAAACTACAAATATTTAATGTTTCCAAACATATTATTTGTATCTCTGTGATGGTTCTCAATAAATGTTGCCTTAAAGGGCACATATACTAAAGAAGCTTTATTTTTTATTTTTTTATTTAAAGTTTTTTTTAAACATTAAAGAGTTTTATTTTGCATGAGATTAGTACTGCAAATTTTAAAGGGAGCTTCATGGCAGGTGGTAGTACTTTAATAAATGTACAGTGCAATATTGACAGCCCATAGTCATTGCTAGCGGTCCCAGGGAAGGCAAGAGTCTGATTTTGTGTCCACAATTCAACAGTAAATATCAGTGGGTGACTCTGTTTATTGGGACCAAGATGCTGGAAAGACAATTGAAGGGAATATGTGTTACCTAGTCTAGAAATATGTTTATCATTTTTATTTGGATATGTTTTTCACAAATGTGATATATCATTTGCAGTGTTTCATTTAGTTTGTGTATTCAGTTTGTTTTTATTTTTAAGGTTACATTGTACAGTAAGATTATTATACAACCTGCTTTACCAGCTCAGCTTCTAGTCTAGAAATAGTAAATGACATTTGCATAAGACTCTCAGGATCAGGGACCTCTACTCCTATTATCACCATGTTATTGAACCATTATGTGTAACCTAATCACCACATTTAATGGATTTCTCCTTGTACATCAACAAAACAGGGAATAAGTCAATAATAGAGATTGATTGCTTGCTCATGATGCAGAGGGAGTGTTTGGGATTTTTAAAAGCTGCCTTTGCTCAGTGATTGAAAGTATTTTTAAACTTTACAACTGTAATTTATTATACAAACAAAAATATTCTGAGCCTGCAATGTGTCTTACAGGCACCTTTTTGATAAAAAATACATTCTGGCCTAAATGGCAAAACAAATGTCCAGTCACGGGCTCTAAAACACTCTGTGGAAATCTCCATTGTACAGAACGTGTGAAAGTATATACTTCTGTGGACAGTTGCTAGCCTTGGGATTCACCTTGGTGCTGAACGTGCATGTTTTGCTATAGAAATACGATGTGATGTAATGTGTGAAATGAGCGATAATGTTTCTAATTATTCTTCAGCCTTAGGTTTATGTTCTGCTCTCCTTTTACATTGCACAGTCTTTGGGGGGAAAGCATGGAATGTATTGCAGTTAATTTCTTCCTTCCCTCACTGGAGATATTATGTTAGCCACAGGTACCTTTTGCAAGGCCCCTCATATCCTATGTAATTATGAACTCCCTCTAAACCAAGGTCAAGCCAGAGAAACCAAATTCTTAAAAAGAAAAAAATTATCATTTTACCATGTCCCTCTCTCAACATGAGGCTAGTAGTATATGGTAAAAACTATTTTCAGATTAAGACATCCTACATTTTTTGTCACAGTACAACACCTTCATAAATGTAGTGTAGGTGTATACTAATTTGTGGTTATTACTTGCCATTCCTCTAGTTTTTTTTATTATGCGGGGGAATTAACCTTTCCTGGTACTTATGATATATTTTTTTTAATCGAAAGACACTTATTAATTAAAAGTAAGTTTGGACTAATAGCAATGGAAACGAAGAATATAATGCCATGTTTTAAGGCACATACAAATGTCTCAAATTTTCTATATTGAAAACTATATATTTTTGTCATTGGATATTGTTTTCAAAGCGAGTAGCTTTACAGATCCTCATGTTTCCTCTTCATGTTATCTAATGTTGATTAGTGGTTTATTTCCCTAGAGGTCACAATGCTAGTACAGGTTTATAGGGATGTAAATATGTAATGTCAACAATGTCTCTCTTGCACATAAGAGTTCTTGTTTTCAGTTGCAGTAATGAAGAAGCTGCTATCTGTAATGACACAGTATTGTAGAAACTGACCAAAATGTTAAGATACAATTAAACAAAATGCTTTATAAACTTAAGTTAGCACTACCAAATATGGGCCTTGTTCTATTGGCTACATCGTAACTTTATACACACTTAAAAATGCTCTTAAAATTGCTACACGAGTTACCCGCCCACAATCACTAGGGGCCAGCCAAAGATGCAAAGTCGGGCTTACAACTCCATTGGTTTTAGTACAGCTTGAACATTACAAGCGCTAAATCATTAAAGTTACACAAAATCAATATACTGTCAGACCCATAGCTCTACGTCGTAAATTAAGTCTGACCCACAACTGAAAAAAGTATCAAGTTTCTGTCAAAAATATTTTGAGTACTAAATAAGATTTGCAAGTGCTTTTTCAAACCCTTATTATAGCTGTAACAGCAAATAAACACATAATTGTACTTTAAAAGCATGGGAGGGCATGGAAAAATATTAGATTTAATTTCAGAACAGTCTCGAACCCACAAATATGCAATTAAAAATATATTATTTTTAACTTATTTCTGAGTAATATCGATCCCGGGACTCAAGGGGTTAATAGATATCATGAAATAGACATGTACTAAAACTGATGCTCTAATACATTTTATAGATTGGTTTATTGAGAACCTGATTGGCAAATATTACTTATTGGCTCTTGTTTATTTGTAGCCTCCGATTGCAGATTACGTGCAACTTCCATGTTTTACTGATGTCATGATGATGGACTCATTTACTATTGGCTCTGTCTAAGAAGTAAATTATGGGTTTGCTTAATTATTGTCAGATCATATGATCACGCCCCCAGAAATACTAATTAAAAGGGCAGGGTTTACATGTTTAGGTTTAAGGAGGTAAATTGTGGGCTTGAGTCAATAGAAAACATGTAGATATTTAAAGAATAAAACACCTGCAGTTAAAATCACAGATTAGAGTAACTTAAGGGCTTCTAATAGAATAGGGCTTCTTTGTTGGTGGTTTATAGAGCCATATTCTATTAATAATAATAATAAATGGATGATACTGTATACATAGTTCCTACAAAAACTAGCCCTAGCCCACTGCTGCTTGTTTATACCAGCTTTCAAACGATTTTGTATCAGAGAAACAGATCACATTGCTCATACACAAAAGAAATCTAAATACTTTTAGTTTTAAAAAAAATACATTATAAAAATAGACTTTTGTTCAGAGGCGAGTCTACACTGGGACATAGTTGCACAACATCATCAATTTTGTAAAAGCATTTTTTAAAAGTATTATTACTATAAACTTGATTCATTTTCCTCAATACCTTGTCATTATAGATTATTAACTGTCTGTTTTTCTTTAAGGAAATATCATCATACTAGTCCTTTAAGACTTAATTATTTCCTGCAGGAAGCTGGACACATCCGCTATTGGTGTGTTAGATAGTAATTCTTCCCTTTATGTTCTAATGTCCTTTCAGTATGGTATCAATGAACCATGCAACCCACCACCTACTCCAATAGCGGATTTGATTTATGTTATGCCTAGTGTAATGTACATCCTCTTTGGTAATCCTATGGAGGTGCATCACTCAGGGATTTCAAATGTCTACATAAGTACAATGTATTTACCTTGTGTTTTCCTTGCCAGTGGACGTGACAATAGTTTTACCAATGAGCTACACACTATCTTCCAGTAATGGAATTACTTAAAGTGACACTGCAAAGGTCCCAGTTGTTGCACATAAAACTACACATATAAATGGGCATATTTACAACTTGTTGTTAAAAATTGAGAATAGAAGTGTTACGAAGTTAAGCCTGAAAGTTAGGTATTTAAGTATAAATTCTAAGAAAAAATCCCCCCTCTTTGTAACTTCCTTTATCAGAGGAAGACTATGTCCATTTGGTTAAATCATCATAGTTAGAGAGACTTCTCATTTTTAAAATGTGTCATTATACATTATTTTATTCCAGTGGGCCGCTCTTCTTCATTATCAGCCCCATAATGTGGAATAATTAATTGCTGTAGATAAATATAATTACAGAGATGGAAATTGTTTTTAGGTAGTTAATGCTTAAAATCCCTAACTTTCAAGCCTGGTTATCCAACACTTTTAACTTATTTTTTTTATACCAACTGAACACAGTTATTTTTATTTATATATATGTACTTTTCATTTCTGCAATAACTAGGACAGTTATTGTGTTTCTTTAAATTCATTCTTCTCTTTCTATGCATTTCAGTAACTTCTTACTGTTATATCATCATTATTCTGTAGCAGCTTTTAAAGTTTTTAAATGTTGTTTTTGCTATAATCTGAGAAATATAAGTGTTTTATGCTTTGATCAACTTTTTCAATTACATTGGTTTAACATAAAGTCTTAGTTACAATCAGCAGTATCCTGTATAAAGCATGTTATGATTTATATCTCTTTGTGCATTTCCATTCTATTTTTAGCACTTTTTAGTCCATATCATTATCTAGCAGGAAATCCCTCTGAACTGGGGATCACTATTTAATTAATCTTGTGTCTGCAATTTATAAACAGACCTGCCAGATATGTTGTAATGCTGGGATCTTAGATATTGCAAGTTTCAATCTGAGCTCAAAACCCAGCAGAACTTTAACTTTCTTGTGCTCTTCCCTGTTACTTTTGCTTCCCCACTTATGCACTATAGAAAGACACAATGCATCTGTAGAATATATCACGGTGATAGGATGTTCTCCTTAGCATTAAATGAACATAGAGCATAATATTTTGTCAACCATTTAAAAAATAAAGCTTTAAACATAGTTGTTGATTTTACGCAATAAAATTTTAAGCACAAACCTAATTAAACTTCATTTAAACTAATAGGAAGTGAGATTCTGTACACATAAAGTACAAAAGTTATTAAACTCATTGGCTAATTGGCTTCAATGCCAAGGACACCCCCACGCAGTTATGCACTTGATTCCGTTTACTGTATTCTGAGAGTATCACTGGGAAAAATGAGGACACAATGACATGGCATTATCAAATACCTTCTTTCAGATTCATTAAAATGGCTTTCACCTTCTCCATGCAATGGTGGCTACATGTCTGACATTCACTATGGACGAATATATAGGTAAAAGTCCCTGCAGACCAAGAAATATTTCAATAGAACCTACTCATGAGTGTGTTGGAATGAGTTGTGTGTGGTCTTGTGATGGACCATGGATACTGGAATACATCAATGTGTTTCAAGCCTTGCCAGCAAACGGGAAACGGAGATAAACTGGAGCCTGATTTCTTATGATTCATCGTTGTCACTTCATCAGAGCTCTGCAGCTTTGACTTGTAATGTAAAATGAGACTTGCACATATAAGTGGTTAAATATCCTGGATTTTTTCTCATGACATTTGCTCTGTACTAAAAATTAACTTTGTTGTCTTACAAATTATTGGAAACTTGTGTGAACCAACAGCATTTCCCATTTGTGCGGAACAGATTTCCATACATAATCAGTTACAGGTAGCTCTAACTGCTCTGATTCACATTGTATCGAGCGGTTAGTGGACCTTTATAAAGGATGGTCTTATAAAGAGGTCTCTTAAGAATATTTAGTTAATACTTCATAAGAAGGAACCTTTACTGTGCATTTAAAGAATTATTGACTATTTTTCAATGATCCCCCAGGTTGTATAAGCTCCAAATCTCTCCACCCCTGAATGAAGTATTGTGTCTGGAGTCGACCAGGTCAGAGGGAAGTGGTAAATTGAAAACTACTCTCTGAAACACACATTAGTAGCCGCGAACAGTGCAACTTGTGCTACTATCCATATATTATTATCATTTATTTGTATCGCGCCAACATATTCCATAGCGCTATACATAAGTTAAGTTACAGGCAAAGAAAAGTTCAAGAATCACCTAGATCCAGGAGAAAACTATAGACAATGATCGTGTTTTACATGTTTCTAGCTTGTACAAGACCCATTTTCTCATGTAAAGCCTCCTAGTGCTTCCATTGCATTTTAATATTCTTAGTAGTGTCATACATTGGTAGTCTCTGCCTACATTAAGCTTTGATGGCGTATACTGTACAGGAGTGATTTTTGAAGCACCATTCTAGTGTGGGGTGCACATTTTTGGAGCTTCATGAAATAGGAGTACTCAAAAGTAATGCTGCTTTTAAAGGAACCTTGTCTGTTAAAAGGTGTTTATAAATGATACAGTACATTTTTGCTAAACCAAATTATTCTAGAAATTTTTAATTTACAGTGTTGTGTTTGTGTGGCTCACTATGGTAATTTTGTGCAACTCTAATGTTATTGTATAGACAGGTCCCACACACGTGGCAAATTAGCTAACAGAGACATATATATATATATATATATATATATATATATATATATATATATATATATATATATATATATATGAACATTTTCAGTCTAAGAACATAATTAAACAGAAATAAAGTCAGTTGTTAACTAGAAAAATAAATAAATATTGATGACCCTGCAGGGATCCATTATAAATCATTGGATGTTGTGTGTTTGAGAGGGGTGTTTACATTTCTGGAGAACTATGGTTGCAATCTTCCTGCTTCTGGGCGAGTGATAGAGAAGTAGTTTGGTGTCCATTTCGAACTGGTTATATTATCAAACAAACGCTCTTGACTTCTTCCTGTTCCCTCCTCCGTTTCACACCTCCCTCCACTGATAACTACAAACACAGACCCACATCATCGAGATTACAGAATGTGATGTAAGAAACACAAAATGGATCCCTGTACTCATAAAGAAAAATCTGATTTTCCTAAAATATATTTTACTTTCATGGCTTACACCTTCATCTTCTAATATTGTTAGTTTTTTTTTTCTTCAACTCCAGGGGTCCTTTAACACACTGAGCATCCAAAAGAAAACATTTGTGAAAAAAAAATATTTAGTTAATGTAATGTAATTAAAAAATGTATGCCAAAATGTGTAACTAAAATTAAAAAAAATATCCAAATGACACTTTTGTGCATCTGATAAAAAAATATAGCATGGAAAATATTGTAAGAGTATTATGTTGATATATACCATGTGCCTGTAATCAGCAACACTAAATTGTTACTGCATGACACATTACTTGCAATAGCTGAGTGTACCCTCTTTTGTGTTCTTTAAGTGTGCTGTACAAATACACTTTGTGATGACCACACCATCTGTAATGTTTATCCTGCAGCAGCTGTTAAGTGCCCCTGAACTGTCTCACTCTGACATCGGCACTACTCTTTGTGTATATTTTATTAAGAGGGGAGCCTTTCTTTTTGATTGGGTTGCTTGTTTTTATAGACAAGCTTTATGATTTGATTGATGCTGATGATTGAAGAGATTGACAGGCAGGACAAGTTCTAAAAAATGCAGAAAACTGAGTGAAGTATTAAAAATCTCACGGTTTTGTTTTCTGTGCTCTGTTTGATGTAAATCCGTATTAATAATTGGAATTGATGCTTTCCGCTACCTCACATTTACACAATTAACCTATATATGTCCAGTCATTTCATGAATACCATACCATACTATACTGTACGGTGCTTTGCAGCTCTGATATTTTTTTTCTTAACAAGTTGTGATGTAATTGTCCCCAGCCGGTCATACCTAGTAAATATTCATCCATCCGCCTCATCCCCCTTATTCTATCCATCAGGCAGTGAGACCCCTGAATGTCAGGAGGCCTCAGCTGTGCCTGGCAAGGAATGATTAATGATTCTGTCTATGGCATCTCAGGTTATTTTCATTACACGCTTGTGTTATAAAGGAGGCAGTGCATGAGGAGTCTTTGCTGCTTCAGTTTGTTTGAGGTGTCTATATAACATCAGCACCTTACCTTAAGAAGAGAGGTGAATAAACCATATCATTACACAGCACCTTCGCAAAGATGCCAAGGCACTCGTATCACATTGTTCCTAGGCACACATATTTTTTTTTAACTTCTTTTTAGACCAAATTGGAACTCAAATGTAGTATTTATTTAATATACTACTGTACTGTGTATGGTGGAGGGATTCACTCTTTTGCCCACCATAATTTAAATGCTGTTGTGGTAAATAGATTTTGTAGGAAGGTTAACACACAAGCCAGGAATCGGTCCCACACTTATTAGATCAAACTATTGTCTGTAGGTAGGTCTCCTGGCCTGTGCATAATCCATCCTATGGTACGCCTAAAGCTATGTAATACAGCAAGCATATGCCTAAAAGAAGCCATGTATTAAGTGGTATTTAGATTAGCATGAAAATGTCCAAGCCCAGATTCTCTGTGTGCAGAACTGTATTTCTGGGGATTCTGAGCAATATTTTTTAAGACATTAAAATGAAAACAGAAATGTACTATTTATTTACTGTTCTATTGAAATCTATATGGTGGATGGCTTCTATCACTCTTTTGCCCACCATCTGCTAAATGATGGTGTGTGTGTGTGTGTGTATAACTTGTTTTAGACATTCAAATGTAGACACAATTCAAAGGTGATCACAAATGTACTATTTATTTACTTTTCTGTGGAGAGCTTCTATTGCTCCTTTTCTCCACCATAAATTAAATGAGTGTTGTGGTAAACTACCCACTCATAAAATCTACTACACAAGCTAGGAACCAGCCCCACGATAATGAGAGGCAGTAATCTTGAAACAGCTGTATTTGGGAGGGATTCCTGGCTTGTGTATAATCCATCCTTAGCTGTGTGATACAGCATGCATATGGTTATGGATTACAGGAGTGAAGGAGTGCCCTTTGTGTGCACTTTTGCATGTCCCCACCCAGGTTCCCAGAATGCAGTGTAATAACTGTATTTCTCTGAATTCTGAGCAAGAAACAATTTTTTTAACTTGTTTTACATTACCAAAGCCACTACCTCCTCCAGATGTTCCAGAGGAAATTGGTTCAATACTAAATCTAAAAGGGGGGGTTAAATACAAGTTTTTATATGTAAGTTTGCATATACCGTATTGGTCCGAATATAAGCCGCACCTTTTTTCCGATTTTTGAGCTTGCGAGTTACGGGTGCGGCTTATATTCGCAACCGTAAAAAAAATCATTGACGATTTGCGAACTTTGCTTGTTACGTGTGCGGCTTCTATTCGCAAACGCAAAATTACTGCCGAATTGCGAGTTAAGGGTTCCGACTTGCGTGCTTTAGATTGCGGTATTGAATAGCGATTTATGGTTTTAGTGATTCTAACATCCTGGAAGGCCTGTAACCTGCAAAAAAAGCTACAGTGCTAATTAGAAAGCCTGTTTCTTGCAATGGCGGATCACTTTGAGAGTCTTTTTCTCCAATTTTACGGGTGCGGCTTATATTTGAGTACTATCTTTTTTCTATTTTTTCCCCTTAAACTTTACGGGTGCGGCTTATATGCGGTTGCGACTTATATTCGGACCAATACGGTATGTATAAATGTTATTGCTCTTGCCTTTTATTGCTAGAAGACATTTGTATTTTAGGTGATGTGTCTGAAGAACTCAAGCTGTAGTTTTACTTCTGGGCTGTGTAATATGATTGTCAAGCGTCAGGTGTCCTTGACAGATGTTTTCTTCTAATGATGGCTCCTGCTTGCCTCAAACTTGGAGCAATAACTGTGAAACTAGGCTTTATAACTTTTACATATATAATTACTCTTCTTCGGGTGTGGTAATTAATATAACATAAGCTTAAGTTTATGTGGACTGGCCTTTAGTTTCCAGTTGCTGTTTGGTGTATAACCTCACATGTTCTACAAACATTTTTATATTGTACCCCAAACTAGATATGCATGGTTAGATTTTGTAAGGAACGGAGGATATAGTACAGAGCTTCTCAAACTGTACATATGAACTACCTTTCATCTCTAAACTTCAATCAGGTGGTCCTCGGTACAACAGGCATTACAAATAAAATTGAAACCATACTAAAAAAAAATTGCAAAAATGCTGTACAAAGGTTCCCATGTACATATTCTATGGTTTCGAAGTGCAAATACATTATTCCAATAGTGTAAAGTGCATTATAAATATGAAGAAAAGGCAGAAAATCCTTAAATGGCAATGAAGACCCTCAGAAATAATTATGTGGTCCACCAAGATTCATGTCAAATTTTTTAGTGGTCCATGAAGAAAAAGTTTGGTAACCTCTCTACATTATATTAGCTGTGCTTTATACCCATGAGGGTATGTCAGATAAATGTGGCATCCTAGCTGCTGAGGGGTGATTGTTGTAAGGTTACGTGGTTGTAATGTCCTTCATTTGTTAAACATTTTATATCTTGACAGGAATACATTACTTCTCATTAACACATATGCCACCAGTTCATAGTCCCAAGGAGTGCCTCCTAATGCATAGTATTATGACTGCTGAAATGCCACAAATGCCATACCACTGCCACCTGACCATCATCCCCTACATCCCCTACATACTGCTCTGTTCATGCAAAAACAGAAAATGATCTTGCTAATGAATGCAGACCTTTAACCTCATACTGCTGCATATGAAGTATGTGTCTTTTAATCAGAGGAGCAAATAACGGATATGAAGGCATACTGTCTGGCTCACTGACACATCTGTCAAGAATGCTCCCCCTCCCTTCTCCTAGCTGTTATACTAACAGATTGGGGTCCTGACCTTCATCCCAGCCATTTAAAGTCCTGTTTAGACTAAGTCCCCTTACTCCCAAGCCTTTGATATGACTGTGGACCAATATAGCTACGAGAGAGACTCATAGAATGTAGCCCTCAAATGGAAGATGGCCGACATGGGTGGCTGCTTTTTCATAAATATGATGTTGGGATATGGATATGCTTGGTAGTAGTGGTAATAATCTGATGGGAATGAAGCCAGTAAGTGTATGGTATGTGGGAGTGCTGGGTCCCATTTCAGGAAAGCTGGGTCTCCATTGCTTTGTGTGTGTGTGTGTCGTTGCTTTTAGTATGTTTCATTTACTGGGGAAAAATACCCTGTCAAGATCTGTTTGTCTGAGAATGCTCTCACTTTTTAACATTACATGGAGTTATACTCAAAAAGATGGATAGAAAGTATGAGACACTGAATATTCCTAGTTATAGCATGCTCATTTGAAGAATCAAAATCTCTTATATAACATTCAAATCACCTTGCAAACTTAACCAAAGAGGCAATTATGGCCTCACTACTGCATAAAGCTGTATTTAATCATTACTTATTATTATTATTATTATTATTGTTGTTATTATTATTAATGTTTTTTTAGTTCTACAACTTTGTAAAACACAACGTTGCACACTATAATACACTTATTGACTTGACAACAGCTTGAATTGATAAATATGGGTCTTCAGTATTTTTTTATTTTTCTGATACTTGTAGGCCCTCAATGCAAAACGTTTCCAATAGTTGTTCCAAACTGCGATCTTCAGAAAAAAATCACTCAGTGTATGAGATGGGTATTTACGGTACTTTTTGAAACACTAATTCTCAAACATTTTCAGAATGTCTTTTGTAGTCGTTTGGCCACTATCCTGATGAATGTAGTTCCAAAAAATCTGAATGATCAGTGATGTAATATAGTATCGTATGCCACAAAGGGGAGGTATCATGCCATACAGGGCAGTATTTTATTTTGATGAAATATTCATATGAGCATTGTGCTATTTTGTTATGAGGTCCCAAAAGCAAAGTTTATCTAAGGGAAATAGTTATTTACCAATCATTTATGAACAGTCATAAAAGGGAAAAAATACTGTAAATGTTGTATTTGTCCAAAATATTAATCTCCGGGACGATTTCAGCCATATACAAAATGTTTCTGCTTTATGATATATAGTAATACAGAAAGCTAATTTGCTATGTAATAGTGCACCCCCTTTTAAGTGAGACTCTGAATATAGGATACCACTTAGGCTTTAAAAATGTAAGTTTTTAATCTTGTAAGGTGCTTTGGAAAGAAAACAATACATATGTTAGATATTCAGCTCAAAGACAGGTTCTCTTAGATTCGTTTGCAATGTGTTAATATTGTATTTTGCATTGTACCTAACCCCTGTATAGCTCTATAGAATATGTTGGCACTTTACAAATAAAGAATGATGATAGTAATAATAATTATGTATATTACAACACTGAGGCTGGACTATATACTCTGACAAGCAGGCATCCAATGGGAGTAATTGGACAAAAAAAGCTGTATTGAACCTCTCAGAGGAATTAACAAGATTGAAGGCTTTTTAATGAGCTGCATCAGCCAGGCACAGAACTTGAAGCACATATATAACTGATAAGAGCCTCAGCTCACCCTCTTAATGACTTTACTGTCAGGCAGTAGATGACCAGGTAACACAGGGGTTACACTCACCTTTACCCTTGCTGACGCCTCCCAGCCTGCAATCCTTCCTAATAGCTTTTTAATTGGTGAATGTAAATGACATGCAGCTCTCCCTCCTGACTCTGATAATGTTCTCCAAGGCAGACTATGCAGAGTTTCCGGTCCCCTGTGATGGAATGTTAATGCTTTGCAGGATTTAGGGGATTGTACGTGGAGCATTCGAACATCCCATGTTTTCCCTCTTCTCAGTTTGATCATTTGTCTCTACAATCAATCAAATGTATTTAAGAACCACAAGAGGTGGACTCTGTTTGTAGGGGAAGAATGATATATTATTATTATTATTATTTTATTATTATTATCCCTTATTTTTAATGCACAAATATATTTTGTAGTGCTATACAGCAGTTAAGTGCATAGCAAGATACAATATTACCACATTGCAAAAGGGTGGAGGGTTCTGTCATTCAGCTTTCAATATTATGTAGAAAATGTTTATTTACCACTCCGCAAGATAGAAAAGGGAGTGGAAGAGACAAAGACCTCAGCGAGAATATCAGATAAGATATACGGTATATTTAATGTTAGGAATACAAATTTGATATCTCAATCTGTGCTAATCCTGTAAGCATAGTCATTGAACTTTTTCAAGCACAGAGTCCTGCACAGAGTTTCAAATTTTGATTTGTACAGTTGGATTCCAGAATTAATTAACAATGCAGTTGATGGAAGATTGGCACACAGTATATGATTCATCTTATATGCAATCTTCTATAGTTATGTTTTTAGGAAGTTGTTTGCTTTTGAATATGTATTGGTTGCAAAAGATAAGGTAATAAAGCTTCAAAATGTTTTCATAATTACTTAAACTCAAACACAATCAAATATTTTTGACGTAAACCAAGCCATGCAGACCAGCAGAAAGTAAATTCCAATTATAAGCAATAATTACAGTATAAACATATAAGTGTAAAAGCTTGGCGTGTTACACATCAATATGATTTGGCTGGAAGAAAATGCATTTTTCTCTTTATAACATTAATTTAATAAAGTATGTTTCTTATATCTCTGCTGTGCTCATTTAACAGGATGTACTGACCTGTGAAGTATTTTAGTACATTTTGTCACTTTTAGGAAATAACTTCTGGCAAGAAGTTACCCTGTTTATTGTTATAGTTATGTATTTTTTTTACTTATCGTTAAAATGACATATTAATTGTATGTATTTTAATTAAGTTACAGTGTAGTTATCTGGTGATGACTCACCCAGCCCCCCCTAAATAAACAAACACAGGGGGTCATGGGCAGATAAAACAGATAGTCTGAGTGTTTACAGCAAATGGTTATAGTTGCATCATCAGATGTACAGGGTTTCCCAATAAACAGGGGGCAGCCTATTGTTAATTGGTCCCTCTTTTATGAACCTACGGATGGGGCTTACTGTGATTGGCCAGCCTGTGTGCCAGAAAATTGAATACAATGTGACAATTAATAAAGGTATGGCAGTTGTGTCTGGACTTACATAAACAAGGTGTAAGTGTCATTCTGTGCATTAATCCTAATTCTAAGGGATTATATAGTGTTCCTGACATCCTGGTCTGTGGAACCAAGCTCCAGGGCGTGGTACCTGTTTTTGGCCCATCTTCTGCTATCGGAGGTTAGAGGACCACATGATTCAGCTGCATAGATTTGAACCAGGTTCTTACCAAGTCCAATGGAAGTAGCAGAACGTGACATTCCTATTCTAGTTAAAGATAATAGCCCGATTTAGTAAAACTTGAGGAATTTAATGGTGTGTTGGTATAAAGTGCCATCTGAAAATTATAATGTTTATTTACTTCTTGTATGGAGCATGTAATATATGTTATGGATTTATATCTAGAGCCCAAATGTAATGGCACGTTTTTGAAAATAACTTGTGTGAAGTTAATACATTGCTGCATAAGGAATTTACAGCACTTGATACACAATTCTCACATGAACCGAACCTGTTTATGTAGAAATTCATGCCTGTGACTGGTGCCTACCAGAGCTTACTTGGCCTACCCCTTCCTCTTTCCTACATTTCTGATTTTGGCCCATCTGGGAAATGTGATCTGAAATTGAAAGCAGATGTGGCTGACAGGCATTTCTTTTTCTGTAAAAAGAAAATGTATGACACTTTTTTTTCTTTTTTTCTTCTGTTTTTCCTATGTGGAGATAATTTGTCCCTATGTCCAATCTGCCTCTTTGGATCCACACAAGAGTGATATATTTTTTCATTACATTATGCAGGCATCCTGGCTGCCTACATCTTATTATTATCTTTATTTATATTGCGCCAACATGTTCTGTAGCGCTGTACAGGGGTTTAGTACATAGCAAATAACCAGACAAATGCTAGTAAGATTTGTTCCGTAGACAGGGAAATTAATGTGTGTTCGAACTACACTTGGACAATGTCGCCCCAACATCAAGTTGGTTTCATTGTAAAGAGCATTGCATCCTAGCTACACATTATGCTAGCCAGAGGTGGACATTTTCATGGAGCCTGAGAACCCAGGATCTTAAAATGTGTACTTTTGTCTCCTAAAAAGTTCTCCAAAGTATAATGTATCTCTAGGAAGGGCTTTGTTCCACTCTGCTATAAACACCCGGCTCCTAGAAGAAAAAAAAAATTTTCACTCCTAATTGTAAGATATGTCTTTTTCACCCCTGTAACTAGCCATTCTTTCTTCATACCTGACATTTTCAGCGTTGTTTGTGTTTCTCATTTACACGAATGTACAGCTTAGCAAGCTTATTTGTAGCTGAGAAAACTTGATATGGTAGGAGGAGATCTAACTGCATGATAGCATTGGGGGACATTGTTTTAGTTACCACAGAAATAGACTGGAAGAATGTGATATTAGTTTGCACATCAAAGCTAATTAGACTATCTCAGGAGTTGTTCATTTTGGAATTATTTTTTTTTCAGTTTTAATTGTCTTTAGAAAGGTCACCTTTAGTCTTTATTTATTGTTTTTTAAAGAATAGTTCGGTATGTCAAAGAAAAAATCTTTAATAAACATTTACTGGGCATTTAAACATTGCATTGCTATTTTTTAATTTTGTCACAGGCATACTGTATTTGCAGTGTCATAGTGGGAGGCAACTGGAAAGTGTATTTGTGTACATTGCTAGCAGCTTTTGTTACAATACTGCATGCTACTAACGTTCGTTTTATGGAGAGGTCTGAAAAAGTATTCAATTTCATCTTCCCATCTGGGTGGATACCACTCCAGAGACGATACTTTATTCAGAAAATTGAGAGATCTGGAGCCTATATAGCCTGGGGTATGATTTAAAAAAAATATATATATTAGTTGTTGAAATGAACAGAAAACATTTAATAAAGGTTTTTGCATATCAAACCCTACTTAACTATTCTTTAGAGGACCCTTTATAAGTACAATAAAGTGGTCCTTTAACTTTAAAAAAAACAACAACAAAAAAACACGTGTTTTTGGGGTGACAAAATCACCTTTCATGATAATGGCTGTTTGAGGCTTGTTGCTAAGATCTTGTCTAAAGTCTAAATTATTGTCTCTTTTCAAAAGAGGATGCAATCCGAATAGGAAATATAAAAGAAAAACCTAAACATCCTTTTTGCCTTAAATATGTCATCATTATGGTCCAAATAATTAACAGTGTTAGAAAGGGAATTGGTTTAACACAAACTATATAAGTGGTAGCAGTGTACATGTGTTTTTGTACATTTTGTCATATGGAAATATATAACACCTCGGACTGCTCGCATTTTTTGATGAGTAAATACATTTTGTAAATGTATTCATATTGTTTTTTTACATGACTTTTTAGTTGCAGTTTAAGAATCTGTGAGCAAAGATGGATATACTATGTGGTTTTATACAGGAATATGATTATATCACTGGCTGACTTCTGACAACTTGAAATGAGATCTATGTTAAGCTGTGATGTTCACATCATCTGTGATATTAAATGACAACTGTAATGCACCAACAACAGGAGCAAGATTTTTTAAGTAGGCACCGATTATCAATAAAATCCAGATTTAACGATCTAAAAAAAACAATACTTTATATTAAACTCCGCTACTGCTTGTCTCCCCTTTTATAATGTCAGTGGAGAGGTGGATTTGTTTCACAGGCAGTGCTAAATGTTTAGGCACAAGGTTGTACCAACACAGTGAAATATTTCTACATCTTGTAACAAATAATTTTTGTGTATGTCCTCGCTCTAATGTTGTCAGTTTTAAAAGGAAATTTTATAAAAGTCAAGTTTTAATAATTGAGTGCAAGGTAAAAATTGTGATTCTCTTCTTCAAAAATTTGTGAACCAACACAGTGCTCTCATTTAGCTCGAGACTTTCTTTGTTAAAGTGGTTTGGCTTGGCAATGACATTTTGCGGTGGGTACAGCCTACGAATGATTGTTTGATTTCTTCTCTAATCAGATTGTTCTGTACACATGTCTCCTAAGCATCCCCATCTTCCCTCTTGGTGACCTTATAGTGGAGACCACCAGCTTAAATGGAGGTTGACGCTCTAAAATTAGAAAAATAATTTTATATTGAGTGTTGCAATTATAAATTACAAATAGGAATTTATTAATGCTCAATTCACATTAAAACAACTAGCTCCTCTTTCAGGACAGTACAGAAGTACTTTAAGTGTACCATAATCTTTCTAATTACATGTGCACATTGAAATTGATTGCACTGATAATGTATTTGGGAAATTACTTTTGTTCAGATATCTTGTCATTTAAATGTACATACAGATTTTTGATAGTAATTACATATGCATTTTGTTTGGTGGCCAATTTAACATGAGTCATTTGAACCTGCAATACATCTTTGCCTGCATCAGATTATGGTACAAAGTCATTCATTTAGCCATATCCCAATCGGCTGAGAGGAGTAATGAGCGTGAAGAAATCTGTATTTAAATAATTCATAGTTGCAATTTTCTCATTTTCTGTAAAGAACTTTAATTCTAATAGAGGTTATGGATTGTTTTGCATTGAAGAAAGAAAAAAAACTCACAGAATATTAGTATACATTAAATGCTGGGCAGGCCTCAATGGCACTGAAGGAGAGTTGCAATTCCTGTTTTTCTCTTTTTTTTTTTTTAAATCTTCTAGTCACAACTAAGCGGGCCCCATAACAAATAGGATTTATCTTTTCCTTTATGAGAGCTGGCTTGATCTGTGCTGCAGTTCATTCATTGGCACAGTTTGGGAAGGCAAATATATCCAGCAGTAGAACCAAGTAGCTTTTGTCTGGTGGAGACCATTCTTATCAGTTTCTGTCAGGAGCAGATATCACAAATTTCAGCAAAATCCATATCGGAAATAAAGAAAGCTATGTGTACAAATTCACATAGTAAAGACCTCTCCCCACAGCAAGAGACACTATGCTCTATATCTTATTAGCCTTGTGGTCCAATAGCCTAAACACAAATGGATAAGCATTTCGTGTTGCCATAGGAAACACAATCTGAAAATCGTCCCCAGCAGCAAAACCCTGTTTTTTTTTTTATAATTTGTTTGTCTTATCATGGTTTTGCTACTTCAAAGAGTCTATTACAGACTTCAGAAGATCTGTTTGAAAAAGGATTTCTAGTATGTCCCAGCCCAGTCTCTGCCAAATGTGAGATGTCACTAGGCCCTACATACAGAGCACTGAGCAGGAAAATGCATTTTCCAAGTGATCTATCATTTACTTGCAGACAAACTAAAATTACCAGCTGAGCTAGCCAGAGAGGTCACTATAGCATGTTTAAAACCGCCATAGTACATTGAAACTTAAAATGTGATCCATGTTGTTATTATTGGTTGACTTAAACACTTATTAGGTTTATTTAGCACCATGCTTAGCATCTTTTTATTCTTTAATTAACAATTTGTTATAGGATTGAAAAAAATGCATGTTATTGCAATCCAAAAAGATACTTTCATCATCTTAAAATATGCAATTTCACAGATTTTAGAGATATATAATCATTTTCTAGAGAAGTATCATTCCCATCTGTATATTCAAATAAATAGCTACTAAAACTGAGTATAAGTGGAGCCTCCCCATCACCAAAAGTAAACTTTTATTAAATCTAAAATTGTCAGTAGCACCTTACTGACAAAACACGAGAGCCGGAATTGTAAAACTGGAGATAACGTGCGGTTGGCCTGCCCTTTTGGCATGGTCTGACTGATTTGCTATAGGACAGGAGTAGTCATTTTTTATAAATAACCCAAGGTCATTATGCCTTAATGTAAATGGAGTAATTGTTTGTAATTCATAGCTTTTATGCGTATCCTCATGTATTTTTTGATACAGCGGCATTCAGGACACAATATTTATATAGTAAAAACACTTGGTAAAAGAGCAAGCAACAGCAGGTAAATAGTGTTTTAATAATGCTCTCCTGATGCTTCATGATGATGATGGGGGGGGGGGGGTCAGATGCCTGCATAGACACCCCCTGGTGGTGTCTACATAATCATTAGAAGGATTCTTAGATATTAATAAAAATAAAGTGTTTTATGAGATGTGCTGCATACACATAAGCTGCTTTTTGCCAATAGAGTGCAGAAATGTATTAATCCATGAAACGTTCATATCCCTTTAATTTATTATGGTCTGGAAGAAAGTGGAATGAGGGTCCTGATTCAGAATCGGTAATGACACAAGTAAGCTAAACCTTGAGAGACTGTACCCAGAATGGATACTGTTATCAGATGTGCTTACTAAGCTCCTTAGTAAAATAATATACTGTATATTGCACACAACCATATGGTTTTGGGTCTTTGACACATTGTTGAGCTCTGTACCATTGTCACCTATTTAGAATGTCACCCTATTTTTTTGTAGGGTGGTACTTTAGAGAATCATCTGCTAATTCATGTTTGTACTCTGTTTATTTTCCATGCATTATAATGACAAAAACATCAGTTGGCTACTTCTGCTCTTCAGCACAATGTGTTTACCAGCTTCTTACATTCTGCTGTGGTTTTAGAGAAAAGCAAATGATGCATTCATTCCCAAGAGGTCCTGCATGCTGTGTTTCTGGGGGAGCTTCGGGTCTGAGATTTTTTAAACATTTCTTATTCATGCCTGTGTGGCATATTTTCACCATAACTAGTAATTTAGACCGTGAAATAGGAGCTGCTTAATTTAAATGACAGCATTGTATTTCACTCTGCAAGTTGCATGTTTATCCAAATCGGAATGACATAAACCACTCTATATAAACAGGACTCTAAATAAATGTAACTGCTAAAAAGAGATAAAAAGGTTCACAAGTTTCCATGTAGTGTTTGTGTTGTTCAGCATGTGTGTACTGTAAAAATATTTATTCAACCTCAAAGGAAACAAGGATCTCTAATTCATTACAGTGAAGTATTTCTCAAAACTTGGGGTCTTTTATTCAGAATAACTTCATCTCCTGTTTTTAGCCATATTCTATTCCTAGAACATAGTTGGTACTCAGTCATGGTTCTAAATCTTCAATGCCTAATACAGGGCTTGGCATCCCTTCAGGGTATTCAAGTGCCATCCTTAAAGGACAATGAAAAACATTTTTCCTCATCTGAAAGACAGTATTGGGTAATGTATTTCTTCTTTTAAAATGTAAGGTCCTGTAGCAGATCAAACTGCTTGGAGTGTATAATTGCCATTGGGGTCAGTCAGTTTGCAATAAGAGCAGCAGAGACATGCACAGAGATTCATTTTCTGTATGTTTCAAGGAAATTAAAATACGGTAGGTGTCTTTAATATTACACACACACTGTCTATTCTATCTAAAGAGGTTTAGTTAATCACCAAAACATTCTTGAATTTTTTTGCTATTTTGTTACCTACAACTGGAATGCTGTTCCTTATTTATAAAAACCCTTTCTGCAAAGTTGTAGTGTTTTGCCCCTTACTTTTTTTTTTTACCCTTCAGCAAACAGTGACAGAAGTATCCGCAGTATAGTAAGTTTCTCTTTTTATATCTCTGTGGATAAATTTAGTTTTTTCACATTTTGTCGTTTTAATCTTAAACCTGCTATAAACTAGAACCTTTGCAATACTTTTAGTATATCTGGGACTTGTACTCTGCAGACTGTAAAGGAGGATCTTTGGTGTCTGTATAACTGGACAAGGGAAGAAACTATCCGACTGCAGATTTAGTGCAAACTCGCTTTTACCTTTAACATTTTTTTTAAAAATTTTAAGTAATTAATGAAGAGTCTGAGTATGCCAGTGAATTAATGTCTGGTAACTAGATACATTTAATGGGATAAAGTGCCTGTTCTGAGGTGTAAGAGATAGCAGTGTGTGACCGGATGGGAGTAGAGACATTTATGTTTTTTGGAGATGGTGTGGTCTTGTAGAAGGGAATAAGCTGGTAAGAGAGTCTTGGGAAAAAGGAGGGATAGCTTCTGTAAACTATCTGATCTTTCCTTTACAATACATCACACTGATTTGTTAACCAAATACCTAGAAAACATCGTATAGAATGACCTCTTGTGGAAAACAGACATACTTTTTAATATTGAGTAACTGTGTAACAATATATTGTAGCTATAAAAAAGTAAAAGTGCATAAAGAACGGCACATGTGTAAATGCAAAAAAATGTACTAAACATTTTTTTGTGACTACATGCCCAATATTAAAAATAATTACCTAATACAATGTTTTACTATGTGTCCTCTGTAGAACAAGGTATTTTATAGATATGTGGAAGACCTGCCAAGTAAATTGTCAAACTTGGTGGACACTGGAGGAAAGTATATTCTATCCAATGGCAAAGTAATTTAATAAGGTTAGGAGGAAATGTTCACTGTGACCTAGTTATTCTTGTGGACAGTGGTGTGAGCTGAAAATCTGACTTGTGTTTCTGAAACTATCAGGGCAGTGCTTGTAATACTTGCACACATTATATCTAGCAAAGGCATCTTTAATATCCTGTGAAGAATGAATGGCGATTGAACCATTACTGCATTTTTTCTCTCAGTACATCACTTGCTGTGTAGGATTTCAGCCTTAGAAGTGCGACACAGAACTTCTGTCTTCCTTTGTGGTGAATTTTAATTGAAGCAATTTTCTGCATTCCTTGCATGAAGTGATTCTAAAATCCTATGTCTAAGCTTTAATAGGACAAATGAAGGCTGGGTAAATGTAACTACTAAATGGCACAGTATGCACAGATTTAATAGAGTGCATTTAATGTGAAACTGGCAAGGGTGAGATTGTTTTGGGAGGGTAGGATTGTTAGTTTAAAAGGATGGTGATGACAATGGATATCTAGTTTTGGGGAAAAAAACAAAGTCCATGAGCTGTTTGTTCTAAGTGGCATAATTAATGGCACCATATGCTACATAGTGATATAGATATAATTTTATGCTAATAGTGAAAATTATATGAGGATTGTGGGAGAAAGCATTGGGATTTTTTTAATAAATGTGCTGTGTTTCATTACATCTGGGTAATAGAAAAGTCAATTAGCGGTGTTTTATCACTTTATCTCTGTGTTCCTGTAAATTATTTCTGTATTAGGGCAGGTAACACACTATGTTGTTGCCCAGATGGGTTATATTAACAAGAGATAGCTGTGATATTATGGTACCCTTTAAAGCGTGTTCCCTTTCCTTGCCTTAGTGCAGTACTTAAGGAGTTACGTATTTAGGGGTAGAGCCTGTGAGGAGGGGAGGAGTGAGCAGAGAAGGGGCTGCCTTTTGAATTACCTTCTCTGAGGCTCTTTGCTGCTGTCACTGCCCTGTATGCTGCAGTAGGGAACTCCTGGATCTGGTTATCTTACTCTTGCAAAATAGGAAACTGGGCTGTAATTCCAGTACAAGCTAACGGGAATATACAGTATTGATTTTTCTTGTGCAAGAATGGGAATCAGCACTGTGCATGAGGAATGAGGTGTGAGCAGTGACCTGGTGGGTGGCAGCAGAAATCTGCTCTGGTTTGTGCAGGTGTGTAGAAACTTTAAATCCTTCTGTCATAAAGTGACATAAAGAGGATCACGTTAGGGGGCAGAGGAAGTCTCCAGGAGAGGATTTATTAACTACCACAATGACTGAGGTGATAATGCAGACGGACTGCAACTTGAACTCTGTGTGTGAGCATCTTGAACACTGCTGCCTTGAGAGAATTGAGGAACCTAGGGCCAAACGACTCCCCAACACAGGGGCCCGACTGTGGGGCAGGGTGCGCAGCAAACTGCTCAGACAAAAGGTAATTCAACTTGTGTTAAATGACCTAGTACTTTGAATAAGAACGGATTGTATGAGCATCAGAACTCGTCCAGGTTTTGATGTGCTTATGCTTGGTGATCTAAACTGTAACACTACTCTGTTTTGTTATCCAACACAAACCATGGAAACCAATGGCTGGGCATCATGCCTTCTTTGGATGCTTGCTTTATTTTAGTTCTGCCTTGGAATCCACTATTTCTGAATAAACATATGAAAATGTTAGTCCTTCAAATACAGATGTTCCTATTTAATGAATAGTTTCTATAATGTGATGATGGTCTTATTCACATGGGTGTGTGGCTCACATTACTATGGTCAATGAATGCTATACTCATGAGAGCAACTTTCTAAGTGCATAGTTAATTCTTTAATTAGGAGCCTTTTGAGCTGATTAATAATAATAAAAAAAGTTTTGTTGCTATTTTTTTTTTATTATGAGTACAGCAAATGAGGTTGCTATTCTTTTTATGCCTGGCAGTTCTAGAAGTTAATGTCTGATGACATAAATAGTTGAGTATATATGTGTAGGAAGTGACTGGTGCTCCCCTCACTAACGGTGATCTCTCATGTTTCTACAGCTTAGACTGGTTTAATTGCATGATGTTAAGTGTACCCGCTTCACACTGTCCAGACTGAGCTACAGAAAACATTGTGCCGGTTTTAAGAAATATGTGAAGATATAGTCATTGATTTTGAGTGTGTTTTGCAATAGTGGAAATGTATCCAGTTATATTTCTCAAATCTGTAAATATTGAAGTAGTCATTGACATTGTTTCTCTAGTACTGCAGTTTTATTCCAGAGATTGTTGTATAAAAGCAAATATTTGGACAATAAGATTTAAAATGCCAACAGTCTTGCGTGCCCTTCTCTTTAGACTAAAATTGTTGGTCTTCCTTGGTAATCATCTGAAACGGGGCTCATTTTCACTGAATTTTACTATTATGAGTCTCATATTGTGTACAATATAAGGTAAAAGTTATATTGATTTTTGTTCCTGTAGTTTGAAGTTTGATTAAAAAAAGTGAAATAATTTAATTTTTTAATACATTGTATTAACCCATTACCAGTGATACTCGGTGTACTGCTTTGCAATTATTGTAAACCTTTATAAAAATATAAATATGGTTTAAAATGTATAAGCAAAGTGATAATTTATATGCTTACAAAGTCTAGCCTTGTAGGAGTTGTCCTTACAACATATTTAAATGATGGCATCTTGCAAATTCTTGGGAACTGTGCACCAATTGCTGCAGCTTTACTCATCGTAAGTAGCACTGCTTTTTTCCCCAAAATATTACAGCTCAAAAACAAAATATTACAATAATAAATATGTTACATAGCTCATTATGTCCAGTTGCAATAATTTAACCGGATTTTTCATTACAGTAACTGGTGTGTCTTGCAGTGAAAAGTTGAAGCTCTTGGGGATGGGTGCCAGATGATGAGTTCTAAACATCATCATCCTCCACAGCCAAATACCATCACAGAATCCCCTTTATTTGTAAAGTGCCAACATGTTTCATTGTGCTATACAAAGGTTAAGTACAAGGCAAAAACAGTTTAGACACATTGTTAATGAATGGATGGCACTATCTTTAGCTTAAAATCAAACATTTGTAGTGCTTTTCCAAAAGCTGCTTACATGATTGAAAACTTGTAAATGTACACAGCCACTTATTTGTATTACAGTAACCCATGTCCAATTTACAATATGACACTTAGTATAAAAAAGGCATATGATGGCTGGCCCAATGTATGTTTTTCTGAAAGCCAATTACCCTTGACACAAACACCATATCCCTGGTGTATAGTGATCATTTGAGACTATCCATTATTTTTTTACTTTAGTGGCAGGTGCTTTAGATATTTAAATTCTGGTAGTCAGTAAGAGCAAATCTAGACCTTATTATTATTATTATTATTATTATTATTATTATTATTATTATTAATATCCTTTATTTGTAACGTGCCAACATATTCCATAGCCATATTCCTTCCTGCAATAATTGCTGCAGTGTCACTAAACACAAGTAGCATTGCTTTTATTTCCCCAAATATTACAGTAAATAAATATTAATAAATATTACAGTAAATTATTATTAAGAATATCACATAATGAATTATCTCCAGGGGCACTTTTACTTTTTTTTTTTTACAAATTGATAAATTAAACTGTTGGTCCCATCCTATATATGTTTATTGTTCTTGGTACACTGGTGAGTCTTGCAGTGAAAAGATTACTCGGAGAAGCTCATAGAGGCAGACACCAACCAATGATTTCTAAGGAATGGACAGCTGCTACTAATGTATGTATACTATGGCCGGGCATCTGCTCCACTCCAATACTTCTTGTACAGGACAAAGAGATGTAGGAAAGCTGAGTATGTAACAGGGAATTTCTGGTTAGGGCACATTGTGCCACTTGGGTTTTCATTTGTATGGCGGCTGCAGTAAGCATGATAAGCACAATGTATTGTCACAATGTCTTTCTGTCCCTCTGAGTGGTGGTTTATGGATGAACTCTCACCTAAGAGTATATTACTGGTGAATCATATTAAATGCGCACAGACAGTGTGTGTCTACACTGTGATAAGGATGGCAGACTGAATAAAATGTTACAATGTAAATGTGCAGATAATGCAAAATAAATTATGATTTAAAAATTCATTTATTTGTTATTTTTGTGATGAGTTTGTGATGCAGTGCTATAAATAAACCTCAATGTGACTAGTGATAGTATTCTTCTAGCAGCTTCAATAGCATGACCATCTGTTTGAATTTCCTGTCTTTCCAGTACCTTAAGTTTTCAGTGACGACATACATTTTCTTCTTTAGGATGTTTTCATAAGGTAGAGGTCTGCGGCATTTACGGGTTTGGTAAATAGTGTATCGTTACTCTGTTTTTGTTTTCTTTCGTCTCTTATATACTTCCCAAAATGGTAGAGTCTTGCAAAACCTGAGTAGCCAGTTTTTCTGGTATCTGATCTGTTTGCTTTATCAGTTTAACTACGATATTTAAAGCATCTTTCACTAAAGTAAGACAATGGGTAATATCACAATCTCACTATACATCATTATACAGCCCAATCAGTTAATTCTCTCTCTTTTTCCCCCTTTACCTTGATATTGGTGTGTAACACTAGTGAAGGATCTGTGGTTCAAGAGCCTAATGTGGCTTTTTGTCTGACTCCATGTGATCCTTTGGATGTTTTGGTCTTGCACAGGCCGTGCTCTCGACCTCAAAAAAGCCATTCACCTTCTTAGAATAGGCAGCATTGCATTGTACTAGTGCACATACACAGCGTCATGCCCCATAGTCATGTACCACTGCAGAATTCCTTATATAAAAAACATGTGGCCCAGTGGATTGTTTTCTGAATTCCATTACCACTTGATGCAAACACCATACCCCTGGTGTATAATGATAATTTGAGATTACTCATTTTTATACCTTAGTGGAAGATGCTTTAAATGTTTAATTTAAAACAGGGATAGTCCGTAGGTGGACATGGGTTCAGATCACAACCTTCAGACTTACTTCCAAACATTGACTGCATTATTACATATTTTATATTATATTTTATATTATATTCTAAATCTTTGAATAAGATATACATTAAATGGGGTCCAGTTAGTAGGGACCCTGCAATAACATTATCTTCAATCATGCACCCTTCAAAATGCCATTATATAAACTCACCCATTTAAAATTTGATTTCACTAGAAAAGAAAATCCAGATTTGCAGATTTATCTGTCACCTAATATTAAAGATAAATGTTTCCCCTACTGAAGGCTTATAATGGGAACAGGATGGCATTGGTGATTAGGTCTGTCTAGCTGTCTCAGGACCTTGTGAGTCAAATGGTGCTTGTGTGTACATATTGATGTCACTGATGATATCACAGTTCTATGATAACAACCCAGCTCAGTCAGACTAGAGTGACTCATACTGTCTCTTTTCTTCTGTCTAGAATAAGACGCTAACATTCATTCAAACTTTGGACAGTGTTACCTCATCCTCGGTCATAGAGTTCCTTGATCTAGTTAAAATATTGTTTGCTTTTTGGTTGTTCATTAAACGACCAATGTAGTGTTCCTACAGCAGGGTTTCATTTGTCCATTTGGTTCAGATATGATATCAAGTTTTGCAGACATACACTGCAGAGTAACTTTTAAACTTACATTTGAACACCCGTGCTTAAGACTGCAGCAGACATGAATCTCTCTACAGATCTTCTTTGGGATTGAGAGAACATTTCCCCAGAAGCTTTATTTAATGTATTTCCCGTTGTGTATAGAGAAATAAAATATTAGAGCTTTATAAAGACTAATAATAATAAGCAGATAAAGTGACTGCTGCAAGCAAACCTGGGCTGTACTGAATTTAGTTTTTTCTAATAATGATTTTATTGATAGTTACGAAATAATCAAATTAAACCCAAGGGTATGATTTTTAATTAGTCTGTTGACCATCTATAGGGTATTTGAAAGGTTGAAGTTGCTGGCATTCAGAATGTCAAAGTTCCTCTTATTTTTTTTCCCCTTAATTAGCACCATTTCATAGTACACAAACATGGCCTCTTGTAATATAAATACATGCTTTAGTACAGATAATAATGTTATTTTCTACTCGCTTTATCTTTAATCCTTTGAGAACGTCAGCATGAAAGGGACACAGTAAATATGGTCTAATGGAAAATGTGGGGAGTAATCAGAATTTTATTAACTGAATAATATTTAACATTGTGCTTTTACAGTATATCTTACACTGAAATTTTTAATTTTTATGCTTTTTCTACCAAGCTTAATAGTATCTAATCCAATGTTTGTGGTGTTATATATGAAATAACAGTTGAAATACTCAACCTTGTTTGAAGGCTCCACACAACTAATCACTTTGAGCATGTACAACATCCCAGGGAGTACTAAAAAAATGATTAGTGATGGATAGACACTAGATAAGAGATAAGTGCAAGCAGTTATTGGGAGAATGGCCGATTGACAAAAAAACCTACTAAATTGTATTTTTAATAGCATTCAGTTAAAGTACACTGCTAAAGTATTTTTACTACACTTTTAAACTTTTGTGCTTCCCTTTAAACATGTAAAATGTTGACAATGCATGTCAGACTGTACTGTTATGTGGAACTGGATTAAGGCAAATAGATGTTTTTGATGGCAATTTAATGTACAGTTAAGTATTCTCTATTGAGCCTTTTGAAATAATTTTATTTGATTTCTTTACTTTGAATACAAAAAATAAATCAAAATTGAGCTGGAAAATGTGGGACGTATACATAAGTTAGAACAAACAACTGAACCTCCTGTCTATGCATTGCTTTGCCTTTTTGTATTCAATATCTGTATTTTATGTTACATGCTTGTTTGTCAATTTTTGTATATGAATGATTTGTCAACAAAATTTTAAATAAAACGTAAAAATAAATATACAATAAGCTATATGAATAAAATCCATTATTCTGTCAATTTTCCCTTCTTCCTATAATCCCATGTACATCACTAAAATGTATTTTAAATAATGCATTCCTTGTATGAAAGATTTAACATTTCTTGATTTCTTTTCTTTTTCAAGAGCCACTGAATGCAACAAGCAGGCCTCAAATATATGTTTCCGTTCGGCCCATTCATTTACCAATTGTGATATGCCCTGTT
The DNA here is from genome assembly GCA_027410445.1 of Discoglossus pictus. Classification (NCBI taxonomy): domain Eukaryota; kingdom Metazoa; phylum Chordata; class Amphibia; order Anura; family Alytidae; genus Discoglossus; species Discoglossus pictus. The sequence goes on along the minus strand of CM050164.1, from coordinate 75,128,830 downwards.
ACATTGAAATTACATTTTCACATACCAGTTCAGATCATTTTACTTTATTTCCTTCACAGCACCAGCAATTGTCAGGATAATTAGAAACATATCAAGGGCATTGGTTTCCTGTTTAGCTTTGGTATTTCTTTGAGCCACATAACTCGTTCCTTGCCAGGCAGTTTGTTGAAGTCTGCTAAATCATTCAAGAGACTTGTCCTAGTAAATTCTTTAAAATACTGTAGGTGTTAAGCCTCTGTTCCAAGGTTCTGTCTTAGCGGTTTCACTTTTTAATAGGATTTCCTTAAAAAGTAATTGCGGGAAAGGGGGAATTTTTTGCAAAGGGGTCAGCCAGAATTCAGGTGTAGATCTTGCAGTGCCCAAATATATAGCAATGGTTCTCATCTATACTTATGTCATGTGTTGCATTACTTTAGAGTTGTAGCTAGTGTTTTCCATGGGATTTGGGTTTGGGCTGGTCACAAAGATCTTCTGGGATATGCTGATGATAGTGAGAAGAGATAGTAGCTCAGGGATGAGCCACCTATGGTTCTAGATTCAAATGTGACTCCATTTAAACGTGTGGCTCTACTGATAAGCCCAGATCATCATGAATTCAGACCATTGTTATTAGTGAATTCAAATGAACATTAGTTAGTTTTGTTGATTTAATAAAGGTAGATACACAAGATCATACAATTTTGACCATATGTCACTGTGTTAGTCAGTGTATTAGACCACAGACATATTTCACACAGATTGGCTCTTTAATTATAAAAGGATGCACCTATAGTTATGCTTGTCCACATGAAGCATGCTCTGTGATGGAAGTGTGGAATTTACTTGCACCATAGAACCTACTAATTGCTGTCTTGGTATGCAAATGGTAATCATCAGTTGCTCATTTAAGTACAAGTATCCTTGGCTCCCCTTATGAACTTGAATGTGTCCATTGTGCTATATATTGTTGGGAGCGAGGTAAAGGGCAGTCTGCTAGCGGTGCATTAAAGAGGATTACCTGCTGACTCACGACCGCCATTCAGCTGAATTGCAGTTACTTGAGCTTGTTAGATGTGCATGCAGAAATTTGCAAGAATCCCTTTGAAGTTACCTGACCAAGAGAAATGATGCACTTACTCCCACTGGACAGGGCCACACGATTCCGATTATGTAACAAAAGTAAACTTTTAAATAAGTTAAAATATAAAATCAATTAACAACAAGGGTACCACTGATCCTATTTTTGCAGTATGTGCTATTACCTGTTAAAGGGCCATTGTAATGGTCCAGCTTTCGTAACTTTTAAGTAGCAGAGACCAATATAGGCAACTTTACTGTTGATCTTTTATAAGAAAATGATATTGATATTAGCTGGGTGTTTCTTCATCTTTTAGCTGGGCCTCCTGCCATCTTTAATAAACTGCTTTGCTTTTCAGTACATTATGCCACCAATGATAAGCTGTTTGTATAAGATGAAATGAACTCCAACCTAAAGAAGGGGAATCTCCGCTATTTTCAATGTTTTTTTCCTAACAAAACATCAGCTTTTACTAATACAGATGTCTAATACTTGCTTACTTTACTGGTAGATCAATGACATACATCTAAAGACACACTAAGATTCTGTATAGTTTTACCAAAGAAATATAGCCTTCCCAGTGGCATCATGAAGCTATTCAATGCTTTGGATATGAATTGTGGACCTTACAGAACCAACTATAAGAATAAATCATTTATGTATTCTGTATGTCAAAAAAGTTGTTAATACATTTGAAAGAATTCCAACAAACTGATGTGTAGTCTAGAAGTCAAAAATTAAAATAAAGGATTTGTATAGTTTAAGGGACAGAAGAGCGCTCATGAATACACATAATGTGAAATGCAATTCAAATTAGCCAATCACTGATCATCAACTTTATATACCTGTGCATTAACTTTCCTACCTTGACTCATAAGTGCTGCATATTTCAAGTTAACTTGATTTAAATGTGTGCTTTGGTTCACTTGTTTGTGTGTCTTTGGAGATTCTGTCCCTCAGTGCTTTCGGGCCTTCCTTGCCTGTTCGACAGCTTGCCTTGAATATGAGACCCTGATGTCATCTTATTCAACATCTGTCAGAAACAGAGCATGCGAGGGGGAGCAGTGATGCGCCAATGAAGATTAGGGATGAAAAACCCTCTGGTCTTAGTTTCTCACACTAATCTAGTACACAATGTTCCTACGTAAGCTTCTCCTGGCCTTAAAGGGACACTTCTCTGAGGCAGGTGAGCTCAATCAAGAGTGGACAATTATTTTATGTAGATACACTGAAATGAACGATTCTGTGGGAAAACATGGTCATGTCGTGTTTTACTAAAATGGAATTTAACTTGGTGCAATACCAACACATAGTGATAATCTTCTCTTTATAAAGAATACGGTGTTGTTAAGTGTTTTAACTATATTATATTATTATTATTATTATTATTTTTATGATTATTATTATTATTAGTTGTAGTATTATTATTTATAATTGCACTCTGTTCACCTTTAGGGGGTTGCTATGCTGGACTCTCAACTTCCTCCTCTCCCTCAGAGTGTGTCACTGTGTTGTGGGTGGGCAGCAGGCTGTGGATATCCATATTGCATCTTCCAATGCATACACGACATCCATTAGATTCCTGTGGGTTTATGTGACACCGATTCCTGCACCAGAAGAAGCTAACAATGTAGCATACTCAGAGTAGGGAGTGAAAGATGGCAACATGGGGTTGAAGGAAAATCAATAAAATATAATAGTAATTTAATAATATCATTTGGCTAAAAAGGCTTTCTTTGTGCCAGATGCAACGTATAACTTTAAAGGTCCATCATCTGTTTTTTACCACTTCAGTATTCCTTTAAACCACTGATTGCATGTCATTATTATATTGTTGCATTGGTTTTGTCAATATAATCCACTTGCCCCATGTGGTATGATGTGCCTACAGTTTATGGTGAAAGCAACCATCTAATTTATAGCAGACTATTGTCAACCAGAAGGGCGCCTCAGACAACCCTATATATTTTTGTCTTGACTATAAGTAGGTTGGTGACAGATAGCAGTTTGGTTGTATGTGATTTGTATATTTATGTACTTTTTTGCTTGAAAACTGTTCTTTAAAACTAGTTTATTAGGAATGTATTGTTTCTGTTTGTTTTGCTGTTCTTGCAGAACATCACATTTAATTAGTGTTATTTTTGAGGGATACAATAAGCTTCTCTTTGTTTTGCTATTTATAGATCATTCCTCTGTTCTCCCTTTACCACTTGAAAGATATGATCTATTTCCTGACCAGTTACTCCAGTTGTGCTTGTTACATGCTGTGCAAGGATATTATCAACTCCTATTATTTCCATTCCTTCACCAAATGTGCAGTGAGGCTCTCCATTTCATATAAATCCTTCATTGTTCCATTTGGATGCCATAAGGCTTTGGAAGGAAAGCATGGAAAACTACTATCTGAACATCTGGAAACAGAAATGATCCAGTGCAGTACGTGGTTGTACGGATGTGGCTGCTTGTACTCTTATCCTTGTGTGGATCTCTCTCCATAGAGCCTGCACAGTGTATGTACATGCTACAGGCAGTCCTTCCACTTGACGTCTAATCAGATTGTGTTTACAGACATGTTCCTGTGTAATTGTTTTCCAAAACCATAGCCATTCTGGAGAGCCATTTTTTTTTTTAAAGGATACGACTCTCAATGTTTTACAAAATGAATGACATTATACCACCAGTGTTAGAGCAAGAATTTCCCTGCACGTTTATTTCTACATCCATAATGCTGTCATAGAAAGTGTATTTTGCACTAAGTAAAACGTACTTTGTGACCATTGTAGCCATATATTTACAATTTTTATTTTGATGGCGTGCACTTAATAATTGCCAAAACATTTTTTTTAAAGTAAAAAATGAAGTCTTTAATTTCTTCGCTTGCTTGACCGAACATTTTTTTCTCCGTATAGAAGTGTGTTGTAGACTGATTGGATTTGTTAGTCCTGCTGAAAGAATTGCCATGAAATATTGCCACATTTCAATTTAAGCAGCTGAATGCTTCTCTACATTCAATCGCACTCTCCATCCCACACACACACTTACTTGTAGAAGCTGATAAGCTGAAATAAACATTTTGGCTCTCCCTACTGAACAATTATACAATCAATAACTACCGTATTGGTCCGAATATAAGCCTCACCTTTTTTCCGATTTTTGAGTTTGTGAGTTACGGGTGCGGCTTATATTCGCGACCGTAAAAGAAATCATTGCCGATTTGCGAACTTTGCTTGTTACGTGTGCGGCTTCTATTCGCGAACGCAAAATTACTGCCGAATTGCGAGTTAAGGGTGCCGACTTGCGTGCTTAAGACTGCGGTATTGTTGCAATTGAATAGCGATTAACGGTTTTAGTGATTCTAACATCCTGTAACCTGCAAAGTAAGCTACAGTGCTAATTAGAAAGCCTGTTTCTTGCAATGGCTGATCACTTGGAGAGAGTCTTTTTCTCTCCAATTTTACGGGTGCGGCTTATATTTGAGTACTATCTTTTTTTCTATTTTTTCCCCTTGAACTTTACGCGTGCGGCTTATATGTGGGTGCGGCTTATATTCGGACCAATACGGTATATTTTTGTTTGTCATATTTTCAGTTTTTGGAAAATTAGATCATTGAGATTATATCATGATTAGGGAAGGTCAACTATTTTTTAATAAACTGTATTGGAAGTTTTTGAATTAATCTGTATTATGCATTATGTACTGTACATTATAATTACACTGATGAGATGAGCATTACAAATGCAGTGCACACACAAAGCCATTGAAGATACATTGTTGATCTCATTGTAATATGTGTCACTATCCCATACAGTAAATCTCAAGTAAATCTAAGACATTTCCATTTGTTGCATGCAGAGATGTGCTTGCAGATAATACACATAGCAATCCGCAGAGATAATTGCCAAGGTAAACCATGGGAATGTAAAGGACAAGTTTATTTAGCTAATATAGTCTGTCTCATAAGTCAATATCAAGAAAAGATAGAAATGGAAGATAAAGGATTGTAATCTGTTCATAACTTTCTCATGTTATACTGATCTTTTAATGACTTCTGCTGTGGTCCCTGGTGAATGTTTATCTAAAAGATGAATTGTAACTTTGATCTGTGGGATTACTGCCCAAATGTTACATGCAAAGAGACTTTTCCATAATAATGTTTACAGGGTTTAAACACAATCTTATATAATAATAAATACTGTATGTGTCTGTTGTGTGTTTTATGAGCAAAATGCCATTTTGATGTTTGAAATCTTCTTTAATGGATGTGTTTAACTTGGATCCACAAATGTGAGAGGTGAGGAGGCCTCCAGTGATATAGAGCAGGGCTAGTCTATTATGTTTTTACAAAAAGGTCCATAATCCACATTTTTTATTGATATTCATATAGATCTTTTAATATAATGGCATTCAGAAGGGCACATGAAGGACATTTATATAGTGAATATGCTGAGGAAAAGAGCAACATGTAACTGAGAGTATACAAATATGTGAAAGCTTCTGCTGAATAAAATACATTTATTAATGCAGTGGAGGTCTGGAAAAAAGAGCTTTGAGGACCTGATTTGGCCCGAGGTCCACCTATTGATTACAAGAGTGAGTCTGTTCTTTGTGTATTTGTAAGGTATCCATGAGTTATAGTTGGAATATCCAAGATGTGGCCACAATGCAATGGTATTGGATGTTGTTACTAAGCCTCCTAACAGTTCAAGTGTTGTAAGAGGACATTTATACAATTGATAATGAGCATTTGTCCAAGTTTTAGAAGAACTTACTTCAGGTTAAGCGGCGACGGTTCCAAATATGGTATAATTTAAACCATAGATATTAAGTATTTTATTAATTTAATGTGATTACAATTATATTTTCTTACCGTAAATGTATATATTTCTAGTTTTCCAATTTTAACGTGTCAACCAGCCTTTATGATCCACCAACCAAGCATGGGAGTGTGTAGTTAATCTTCCTGGAAGATTACTTAAGAAAATGCAATTTGTCCTGTAACATTGAATTGATAAATCATTTTATATTACATTTCGTTTAAAAATGTCACTGTTGCCCTTAAATCTGTGGATACACAAATATACAGTACATAGCATATATAATGCACAGGTAGAAGGACAAAGGGATTTATCTGTAAAAGTGATACTGTAGCTCTGAGATGGACACTTAGGAAACATGTGGTAGGAATGGCTGAGGTGCTACAGAAACTCTTCGAAGTGAGATTATGTATTAGTATTTTTCACATTAGTTGTATTTCAATTAGAAGCCTCAAGTAAAAAATAAAAGTAGAACTAAAGCATTTGCTTGTGCAGAAAATGGTGCAACAATTCACCTAAACTCAATATTGCTGCCAGGTTTCATAGACCTTCCTAATTTGACTCTAGTGGACGGCTGGATAGGTTCAAGGTGAAGTTTGTCCACAGAGGGTCTTCCCCAGAAGGAAAATGCAGGTTCAAATCCAAAGTGAGGTCTGCTTCAAAATAAATCCACATGGTTTTGAGATACCAGCAAAACGCCAGTGGTGTTTTGTTGAAAGGATCCCTTTAAATTCATATGTCGTCTTTTATTTTTTCACTTTATTTTCCCACCTCGGGCAAAATACATTTAAACAGGAAATTGCTAGATGCCTTTCCCAGGGGTTATAAATAGATGAGAAAAAATGTTTTGTGGACGTTATTGGAGTCTACAGTAGTTTTAAAATATAACCAATGTTTATCCCATAGACCCAGAGGATAAACTTTGATTTACTATTGACATTTATGGGGGAAAAAAACCTTACAAGCAGGTGTAAAAAAATAGATCCCACAGCCCTATCTGCTTGCTGTTCCTGAGACCTGTTTGAGTAAGGCAATATATTTAACTTAAAGGGACAGTGAATTCTTAGATTTGCAGTATGTGTTTTGGAAGGATTTGAGACATTTTTTTCAATAACATTTAAGAATTGTTTATGCTGTATTTTGTACTGGTTTATCTGTATTGACCCCTAGTAGTTTGGCTATATGTTGTGGCAAGGAGCCTTAGGAAATTGATAAAAATGTATTTATGTCTACATAAAATTTTGACAATATTTTTAAAATATCTACATCTACTCTAAACATTTAATTTGTCTATTTCCCCTTGCAGTTGGATCCCCAGGCGGTGCAAACTAAAAACTGGCATGTGGATGTGATTGAAATGAACGGGGTAAGTAAGAATGGGCATAAGACCTTATCTGACAAGTGAATGCTGCACTAGTTTCCAAGCCTATTCTTCATATGTCATGCCCAGGGCCTGACTGGACTGTTTTACACAATGGCCTGGGCCTGGCCAGTTACCCTGTTTTTATTTTTATGGTTATGTTTTTCTTAGTGCTTATCGTTAAAATAGGATTACACAGTTATAATATATAAACCAACCTACATACAGTATGTTTCATGTTATAGGAATTATTGTAAAGAAACATATTAGCTAGTCTGCAGGCTATTGCACCAGCCTATTATGTTACAATGTTATCTGGTGATAACTCACTCAGCCCACCTAAATATAATCAACAGGATGAGATTAAAGATCTGATCTCATCAGAGGTACAGGGTTTTCATAGTAAGCAAGGGGCAGCCTATTTAGTGATGGGGCTTACTGATTGGCCAGCCTGTGTGCCATAAAATTATATAAAATGTGCCAATTAATAAGGGTATGACAGTGGTATCTGCACTTGCATGGACAAGGTGTGTCATTCTGTGTTCCTGATATTCTGGTCTGCTGAAGCAAGCTCCTGGGCGTGGTACTTGGTTTTGTTCATCTTCTGCTGTCAGAGATGTACAAGGACTACACGATTCTGATGGATATGTTTGAACCAGGTTCTTACCAAGTCCAATTAAAGTAGCAGATTGTGACATCATATATGCTTACAAGCAGGCAACTTGCAAGAAGAACTACAAGCCCTGTCCCACCGACATTAAATGCTCCTCTCACACATGCAAAATTCTCCAAAGTGTCATGGATGCTCCCAGGGAACAAGCAAAAAAATATAGTTTTAATACATCCTTAGGCTCAGATTTTTCAAACAATAATAAATAATAAAGTTAAATGTTTAAAGATGTATCTATGTTCATAGAAGTATATGTTTCATAATTGGTGCTGGAGTTATCTCCTTATGTATCCGTATAATTGCCCACTTGCGCTTTTATTTTCCCATTAAGTATAGAAATGTGTCTTTAGCATTAGTGTCTTGGCATACTGCTTATTCTTAGTAGTCTTTTCATCAGTAAGAAGGCGGAATATTGCTGAGTTTGCTGTACTTTTGAAAATAATAAATGCTGCAGCACACTGTGCTTTTTTCTGCACCTGCATTTTTATTGAAATTGTTTTAAAAATAATCCAGTCTTGTGATTCTTCCATTACACCGTGGAATCTCATCACACTGGTTGTCACGTGGTTAGACCTTTTTAGAAACGGTATTGCTGATGATGGAATCTCAAGTGCTTTTATTTAAACTGTGCTGTTATTTTTACATTTCCAGATTAAAGTGGAGTTTTCCATGAAGTTTAGCAGCAGAGACATGAGCTTGAAAAGGACACCCTCCAAAAAACAGAGTGGTGTGTTTGGAGTTAAAATAAGCGTGGTGACAAAGTAAGTGTATGTTCTCTGTTCTTCACCATTTGTGATGTTCTCATTAAAGGTGATGTGTCAGTCTACTGTGTCTTCCACCAATTAGTGCAGGAGCCATGACACTGTCACCATCTGTAGTTCTTCTATCCTCCAATTCCCTTGTGTCTTGCTTATTAGTGTTACTATAATGAGCTGCATCTCTGTGTCCTTCAGGCGGGAGCGCTCCAAGGTGCCATATATTGTGCGTCAGTGCGTTGAGGAGGTGGAGAAGCGGGGTATCGAGGAGGTCGGCATTTACAGAATATCTGGGGTGGCCACTGACATTCAGGCTTTGAAAGCTGCATTTGACACAAGTGAGTAGGGGTTGTTACAGTAAGTGGGGGGTACATGTTTATATAACTTTACCCTTCCGATCACAAATTATTATTTGCGCTCTATGCTTTTGTGTCATGCATTAGTGCATAATTAAATAACTGAAACCTTCTTTAAAAATCTTGTAGATTAAAGGAACAACGTGGTAAATTTTTTCTGTATGATATTTTAAAGAACTGGGTTGGTTTATGAGCAAAATTATTTTAGAAAGGAAAAAATAAACACAGCCTTTGCATTATTAAGTTTTATATGCAGTTATATTGACTGCAGTTCTCCGCTGCTTATGCTCTCAGGAGGGTGAGCCTATGTGAACACTTTGTGAATTATTTTGACTTCAGTTTCTCACCTGGTTACTTTCTCAGAAAGCTGTTTCTTTATAAACACTTGAGATTTTCAATGCTTTTTGTTGTTGCACATTGCGGTTTTAGATGCCACAGTCCCATTGTGCAGACAGAAGCTTCTTGTGCAATCAAAATCTGCTCCCACCTCAGGAGTTTATTAGCAGAAACCACAACTGGAGAACATATGTAATATGATTGCATATAAAATGTAAAAAATAAATAGAGGCTGTTTTTTATATCCTAAAAACATTTACCATATTTTATTTGGGTGTATTTTACATTTAATATTTGCTATTATTTTTAAATATTGCATATCAGGAATGTTGTTAGTGTGTTAGCTACTCTGTTCTAATCCATTTTCTCTGTCTTAATAGATAATAAAGACATCCTGGTGATGCTGAGTGACATGGACATCAATGCAATAGCAGGAACGCTGAAACTTTACTTCCGAGAGCTGCCAGAACCTCTTCTTACAGATAGACTGTACCTGGCTTTTATGGAAGGGATAGGTAAGTGTCCATCTATGTCTTTAGCATGTGTAATTATCATCTTGCAGCTTGTCAGTATTACTAGAACATATCTGTTTAATTTTACATTAAAGCTGTCTCAATTTTACATTTTAAAATTTGGTGACATAATACTATACCTGATCTGCTATTGAATATTTTTTTAGAGGATCTAATATAGTACATTATCACAAATATATTTCTATACTAGCTGTCAAAAATGGCAGGAATAAAATTGTAAGGCTGGCAATGCTGTTTGCCACACAATGTGAGGCTTTTGCTCCTCTGAGCACCTTCGGTGCTCATCGCGAGACCTGTGCTGATCGCCTTCGGGGGTCATCGCGTGGCTCGCAATGAGCGCTAAGCCTCTCCCCTGTATACTTCAACTTTCCTGCTTTGCACTGATCACCAAAGGTGCTCATCGCGAGCCCACGCTGAGCACCTTCGGCGCTCATTGCAAGCCTCTCCCGCTCATGGTGCTCATCACTGAAGACGCTCATTGCAACCCTTTCCTCCCGCCTACTGTACAGACCGCTCATTGCAGGTTCCGTTAACCTGCAAGTTTTGTGCTTGGAAATGCCATGTGTGTCTTTGCACCATCTCCCCCCTGTCCCTTCCTTGTGTCTTTCTCCTCTGTGTGTCTGCTGAATGTTTGCCTGGCGTGTGGTGACTGCCGTTGGTTTTATTTTCAAAGTCCTGCGTGACTGGCTTTGCTCAGCCTCGTTTTCATTCATTTTTAGAATGTTTAAGTTTTTCGTTCGCCGTTTTTTTTCTTGCTTAGCTGAATTTGTATTGACGAAAAATCCCAAATATAGCTCAAATTCACTTGCAACCTCACTCCTAGGCTTCCTGGCTCTCTCTCTGTGCTGTGTGTGAGTGTTATTATTTTAGTAAAAAAAAAGTTTTTTCGTGTTTTTAGAGTTAATCGATTCAGTCGCAATCGCTCATTGCAGCTTAAATCCCGCGTGCTTCAACTTCTCGCTTTGCGAGCCTCGCAGTGCAATGAGCGCCTTTGGTGCCCATTGCAGCCTAAGTTGTGCGTGTGTGGACGGCTTGCCTCGCTTTGCGAGGCTTGCAAAGTGTGACCAACATCGTAAGCATTCCCCACACTGACAACTATATATATATATATATATATGTGTGATTGTATTATAACACTTCTGCTAAATTCCCACTTAGTCATTTCTAATAATTATTTACCGTATTTATTGGCGGATAACACGCACTTTTTCTCCCTGAAAATAGGGAGCAAACGATAGGGGTTTAGGTTGAGGAGGAGGGGGGTAAGAATGCAGAGGGGGGGTTGAGGATGAGGAGGAGGAGGGGGGGTAAGAATGAGGAGGGGGGGTAAGAATGAGGAGGGGGGGGTAAGAATGAGGAGGGGGGGTAAGAATGAGGAGGGGGGGTTGAGGATGAGGAGGGGGGGTTAAGGATGAGGAGGGGGGTTGAGGATGAGGAGGGGGGGTTGAGGATGAGGAGGGGGGGCTGAGGGGGTTTGTTGAGGGGGGCTGAGGGGGTTGAGGAGGGAGGTTGAGGAGGGAGGGTTGAGGAGGGGGGGTTTGAGGATGGGGGGTTGAGGTTGAGGATTTTGCTTCAAAGTTCTTTATTTGAATTTTTTCCCCCTGAAGTTTCCTTCTTAAAATGAGGTGCGTGTTATATGCCGATAAATACGGTGTGTGTATGTGTATGTATATATATATATATATATATATATATATATATATATATATATATATATATATATATATATATATATATATATATATATATATATTTCCCCAAGATAGTAACACTATGCTCCCCTGTCACACATATGTATGTATATATTTATATTTAGTATAGGTGAGATTACTAGACTTTCATAGCAAACAAATATGAAGTATATGACTGGCTAGACACTCAATGTTGCAGAGTTGAGAAAAGGGTTACCTCTGAATTTACCTACAGTATAGCCAATTAAAAATTATATGCTCTGAACTCTTCCTTTCTTTCTTTCTATCTTTCTTCGTTCCTTCCTTTTTTTTTTTTCTTTCTATCTTTCTTCCTTCTTTCTTTCTATCATTCTTCCGTTCTTCCTTCCGCTCTTTCTTCCTTCCTTCCTTTTCTTTCTCTTTCTTTCTCTCTTTCTTTCTCTCGCTCTCTTTCTTTCGCTCGCTCTCTTTCTCTCGCTCGCTCTCTTTCTCTCGCTCGCTCTCTTTTCTCTCGCTCGCTCTCTTTTCTCTCGCTCGCTCTCTTTTCTCTCGCTCGCTCTCTTTTCTCTCGCTCGCTCTCTTTTCTCTCGCTCGCTCTCTTTTCTCTCGCTCGCTCTCTTTTCTCTCGCTCGCTCTCTTTTCGCTCGCTCGCTCTCTTTTCGCTCGCTCTCTTTTCGCTCGCTCTCTTTTCGCTCGCTCTCTTTTCGCTCGCTCTCTTTTCTCTCGCTCGCTCTCTTTTCTCTCGCTCGCTCTCTTTTCTCTCGCTCGCTCTCTTTTCTCTCGCTCGCTCTCTTTTCTCTCGCTCGCTCTCTTTTCTCTCTCTTGCTCTTTTTCTCTCTTGCTCTTTTTCTCTCTTGCTCTTTTTCTCTCTTGCTCTTTTTCTCTCTTGCTCTTTTTCTCGCTCTTTTTCTCGCTCTTTTTCTCGCTCTCTTTTCTCTCTCTAGCTCTCTTTTTCACTCTCTCGCCTCTCTTTTTCACTCTCTCGCCTCTCTTTTTCACTCTCTCGCCTCTCTTTTTCACTCGCTCGCCTCTCTTTTTCACTCTCTTGACTCTTTTTCACTCTCTTGACTCTCTGTTTTTTTTCTTTTTTTTCCTCTCTACTTGCGTAACTGGGAATGGCTTGAATTGGAACATACTTTTTTTCCCAAGCACTGTCCATGTATTCTAGTGAAAGCACTAAATTTGATCACTAAGACTTCCCACGTAGATGTTTAGTTGGCCTGCGCCTTCTGATCTCCTGTTTCCTTGGTTACAGCCCTGTCTGATCCAGCTGCCAAGGAAAACTGCATGATGCACCTTCTCCGGTCTCTGCCTGACCCTAATCTCATGACCTTCCTCTTCATGCTGCAGCACTTAAAAAGGTAAACAAGCTAGTAGGTTCTTTCTCAGGAGTATCACACTGCGGTCTCATTCAAATAAATCAGGCAAAGCTTGCATTAATTTGAATGGAAATGTTGGGGGAGGGAGTTTGGATTCAAATATTATTTCCTGATTTGTAGACATTTAAATTTTAGATTATGTTGCTAATAAGTCTATATATATAATTTATTACAATATAGGTGTTAGTCTTTTTTATCTTTTCTTCAGGCACCGATTAGGAATCTTATTTTTTTTCACTTGTCATATGTGAAGTTAAATTACAGCTTGTGATAATTAATCCTAGAGTGTAGAAGTATTCATAACATCTCCTAAGACCATTCATCCCATCTTTTTTCAAGCTACTTCAGAGTGTGCATCAAATTGCCTAAGTTCTGCCAATGAAGATAATCACATATATAGTTGTGAGCGTACGAGTCGTTGCTCACGCTTGCGGGCTCGCGTAGCGAGGGCCGTGGCTCGCGCAGCGAGCCGCGGCCCTCGCGTAGCGAGCCGCGGACCTCGCGAAGCGAGGGCCGCAGCGAGCCGTGGCCCTCGCGTAGCGAGGTCACTGGGCAAGGGCCTCAGTTGCTGGCATGGAGCGCCGAAGGCGCTCCATGCCAGCAACTGAGGCCCCTCGCGAAGCGAGGGCCTCAGTTGCTGGCGAGGTCACTGGGCAAGGGCCTCAGTTGCTGGCATGGAGCGCCAAAGGCGCTCCATGCCAGCAACTGAGGCCCCTCGCAAAGCGAGGGACTCAGTTGCTGGCGAGGTCACTGGGCAAGGGCCTCAAACCCTCGCAAACTTCACGTCGCTACTCAAAAAACACGACACACAAATTACGACACTCGCTAAATTTTACGAGGAACGCAAACAACCTACGAAACACGTTACCACACATTACGACCTCGCAAACATCGGACGCAACACGCCGACATACAAACATTTAAAACACAATACATACACACAGCACATACATAAAAACCTTACCTACACCAAGAGGGAGCACCCAGGACCTCAAAAATGCAACTTACACCTCGATTTTACTCGAAATAAAAGACTTTTGAGACTAAAAAAAAATCTAAGCGACAGAAAAAATGGCTGCCGAACAAAACGAAAACGAGGCTACACCACTCTAAACTCGCAAAACACCACAACAAACTCGCAAAACACCACAAGAAACTCGCAAAACGACACAAACCACCTACGGATATTCATACCACACAGTGCACACATTCAGCATGCTTACACAGCAGCTCCACACCACTAATGCTGCAGCAACATCAACACAGATTGCCAGCTCTTCATCACAATGCTTCAAAATAGGTACACTATATTCATTTACTAATTTAGCTACCTTACAATTTCATTGCCGTCATTTTTTGACGGGCATAGCGAGCCCGCGGCCCTCGCGAAGCGAGCCGCGGCCCTTGCGTAGCGAGCCGCGGCCCTTGCGTAGCGAGCCGCGGCCCTCGCGTAGCGAGGTCACTGGGCAAGGGCCTCAGTTGCTGGCATGGAGCGCCGAAGGCGCTCCATGCCAGCAACTGAGGCCCCTCGCAAAGCGAGGGCCTCAGTTGCTGGCGAGGTCACTGGGCACGGGCCTCAGTTGCTGGCGAGGTCACTGGGCAAGGGCCTCAGTTGTTGGCATGGAGCGCCGAAGGCGCTCCATGCCAGCAACTGAGGCCACTCGCGAAGCGAGGGACTCAGTTGCTGGCGAGGTCACTGGGCAAGGGCCTCAAACCCTCGCAAACTTCACGTCGCTACTCAAAAAACACGACACACAAATTACGACACTCGCTAAATTTTACGAGGAACGCAAACAACCTACGAAACACGTTACCACACATTACGACCTCACAAACATCGGACGCAACACGCCGACATACAAACATTTAAAACACAATACATACACACAGCACATACATAAAAACCTTACCTACACCAAGAGGGAGCACCCAGGACCTCAAAAATGCAACTTAGACCTCGATTTTACTCGAAATAAAAGAGTTTTGAGACTAAAAAAAAATCTAAGCGACAGAAAAAAATGGCCGCCGAACAAAACGAAAACGAGGCTACAGCACTCTAAACTCGCAAAACACCACAACAAACTCGCAAAACACCACAAGAAACTCGCAAAACGCCACAAACCACCTACGGATATTCATACCACACAGTGCACACATTCAGCATGCTTACACAGCAGCTCCACACCACTAATGCTGCAGCAACATCAACACAGATTGCCAGCTCTTCATCACAATGCTTCAAAATACGTACAGTATATTCATTTAGTAATGTATTACATATTTCATTATTAGACACCAAACAGCATTAGCTACCTTACAATTTCATTGCCGTCATTTTTTGACGGGCAATTCGCTAGTAAGTAAATAGTCATCAGGCAGATGTTTTAATTAGATATTGACCTTTATTAATTGATTTAAATGACAGTATTTAATAGTAAACTTACTTTCAATGTTCAGACACAGCTGTTTCTTGTATCAGTCTACTATAAGGGCAGTGAGGGAGGTGGTTTTGTCTACAAGGTAGCTGCTTAATTTTCAGACACAAAGTGATAGTAGTGACATAGTGAAGTGGAGACTTGTGTTACAAGCTTTTGCTGTGGGGACAAACAATGGATCATTGCTCATTCTCTTATAATATCAGATTGTTTTTAAAACCCTTTAGAACGGTCTCTCATCCAACTCCCCTCCAACCTCCCCTTAATGACCTTACCAGGGTGGAGACAAACACTCATACTTTAATCTTTGAAAAGGAATTTCGTATTAAATATTGCTTTGATAAATTACTTAATAGTCATACTATTAATGATAAATATGTAATTAAAATAGCTGGCTTTTTTTCTAGAGCATTACAGTTATGAAAAGTTATGAACGCTTGATCGTTACAGTAGTCTTTAATTACAAGACACATAGAAAACATTTTACCCAGGTACAGTATAAATTGATCTGAACAAGGACTGGATTGTGTTCTAATAGAGAATTGCAATGAATCTATGAGAATAGGACGGTTATGAAATTATGGGTTCTGTGCTTAAAATGAGTAAAACCAAAGGAAAACCCAGCCAAGGGTTTAGAGGAAAACTCATCAAGTTTTCCATCCTACAGGCCGGGTATGTGCCAGGTCCCACATGTGCATCCTTGGATGCCGACCAAATCTGAGGGAAGCATGACAAGGGGAGGGAGAAGCGTGAGCAGCTGTTTTTCACATACCAGCACTAGAGCTCATGTGTGGCAGGACTTTAAAAGGAACAGCATATGTTGAGGCAAAGTACACTGTGATACTGCAAGTGTCCTGGCATTCATGGAGGCTTCTACATAACATTGCAAGGTCTGGGAGCAACCATGACCCCACAGCCGATGCTTGTGTACAACCAGCAGTTTTATGATTAGGTTACATTTGGCAGAGTACAGAACTACCTGTTGCTTTGTCTTGTACCTCTATGGGCTTTGTAAATACATTTAAATAAATCCTGTGTTGAAATAAAACCGGTAATATAATGATGTTGTTACTTGCCATGTGAAAATATGTCCAGAACACAGTGCTACTAGCTTTCTACCATGCTTAGATATGGGATTTACTTGTCAAGCATTGACCCACTTCATATGTACAAAAGCACATTTTAAACATGTAGCCCTAATGGGATGCTTGTTCAGCAGTGAGTTACACTTCTATTTAATGATATGGTTAGGTTCCACAACATTGTAACTGCCAGTCAATTGAAATTAATAGAAATCTTATCTAGTTCCCAAAGTTGAAGTAATTAACCTTTCATGCAAAAGCAACTATTGCACTGTTTTCATATGGTCTTTGAAATTCCTGATAGAAATTTGGAATATTTGCGTTCCCTTTAAGTAGTACTTGTCCACCATACAAAATAAAACAGAATTGTCACTCATCGTGTGTATGACATGTCAATCATTTTATCCCTTCCATTGTTAGTGAAACGGTTAATGATAACTAGCACTTTTATTATAATTTAAAATCTGTGATATCACTCTTGATAATAATGTTCGATTTTCCTGGATCATCATGATTAAGAAAGAAAACTTACACAAGGACACTGTTTTTTTTATTTACTACTATTGTCTGTCACAGGATAGTGTTATTATTTTCAATCATTATTATCTTAGTGTCTGTAAGTTGTGTGCTTCTCTGAGATATTTTCTTATACACTTTTTAGGGTTGCAGAGAAAGAGCCCATCAACAAGATGTCACTCCATAATTTGGCAACAGTCTTTGGACCAACATTATTAAGACCATCTGAGGCAGAGAGTAATAAAGCACATGTCAACCTGGCCTCAGACATTTGGTCGCATGATGTTATGGCACAGGTAAGTTATTGCTGGTGGGAATTGTCTAGTTTCATTGGTTAATGTCCGTGGTCTCCTCCAGAGGTCCCGGCTTCAACACTGAAAGTATTTTTCCAACTGAAGGCCCACTGTAAAGATCCAGCTTTCAAAACTCATTAGTAATGTTCACAATGAACACATTTTAAATTTGTTATTAAGTGTTGAAGACTTGCACTGAAATGGGATAAAGACATCTTTGGGCAGGAGTCCCTCGCATCTTTTTCAGTCTGTGGCTAAAGCTGATAAACTCGCTTCCTTTCAGCTGCCAATTTTCTGGGTAGTTTTACTGAGAGTTTGGGTTTATGCGCTGAACTTTCTGCTGCAGTTTATAAAAGATGGGAAGAGCTCTGTCGTAAACCTGAAAACCAGCTATTATTCATAACGATATTGACATTTTATGATACTTGAATTGCTACAGTGACCCTTTAATAAATAAATAAAACAAGCTATTTGGATTAGTGTTCTATGAGCTCCTAATATTTCTGGTTTAACATGGCTAGTTACTCATAAAATGTAATTGCATTTAACTGCACAATAATCTCTACTTGACCGAAGGCTGACACCATAAAACAACTTTAATTAATCTTAAAACAAAACTGATTTTGTATTGAAACAATTTTCTTTTCGCTTGTTGTTGTCTAAAATAAATTGTGATCAGTTTAGGCTTAGTTATGCCCAACTGGTAGGATGGGAGATGTAGGTTCAAGCGACAAGCAGGGTTAGCTTTAAAATAAAGCCAAAGTGTCTTGGGATGTTCTTTTCCTATTAGGATCTACATTTCGATGGCCTCGATGTTTTCTCTCTACCTCATTTATGTAGGAGATGGCAGTGGTAGTGGCAGAAGTTGCGTGTCCAAACGTATTCTGTTTTTCTTTTCAGGTCCAAGTCCTGCTCTACTACTTGCAACACCCTCCTATCATTTTCTCAGAGCTGAAGAGAAACACTTTGTACTACTCAACGGACGTGTGATTGCACATCTCCCCCAGATGGGAGAAGATAAGGGCAGCTCTGCTCCTCTTTGTATATTTCACAAGAGACATTCCAAGGGTAGAGGCAGGAAAGGATGTAGAGAACCGCACGACGCGGGAGCACCCCATAACTTGCTGATGTGCATTTCTTGAATCCTTTTGTACAGAAAATGAAAAGTGAAGAAAAAACCAGCACTGTGCTCCCCATGTAACTAGTTGTATTTTGTATATTGGTGTTCAGGCATTATTTTATGTAGAAGCAAGAGGCGTAGGAGGAGCAGGGCTGTGGAGATCTGTTTTGCTCATTCACTTTTTTTGCTGTGTTACATCTGTACGGGAACTGTATAAAACAATGTAGACATTATGGTCTTTTAAACTGCCGCATTCTCAAAATTTGTGCTGGAGATGTGTCCACCTTTGGGAACCCAAGAGACACGGGACTACAACATGTGCTCGTACAGTTCAGTTATTTGGCAGTGCCATGATTTGCATCAAACTCTGAGTGGATACTCCCTCCAAGCATTTTTAAACTGTTCATTGCCATGACATTCTATCTTTTTCTTGAACAGATTGTGACTGAAAGTAGTCTCTTCTTTTTCTGGTGGATATGTCATTTGTGATTTGCTGCTTTTGAGGGGTCGTATGTTTATATTTATCTGCAGGGCTCTGGAGAAATGATTAGAATCTAAGAAAACATGATCTTTCCAGCACTCGGAGACAAGTCTGTGGTGTATCGTACAGTGAATAAAAGAACTACTTGTGTCACTGTAAAACAGAAATCACTTCAATTTGAGAATAGGAAAGACGAATTATATAAATCCTTTCAGTAATATCACACAGTTTTTAATATATTGGTATTGGAACAAGAGAAAAAATGCATACAGTGAAAATATAACTATCCAGGCTCTTTAAACTTTTTAGAAGATGCACAGTTTCTCCAAGGAATATCTGTTGTATACCTTGAAACATAAGGCTAGAAACCCTTCTATTCTTGAATCAGTCTTTTTTTTTAGTTTTATAAATATATAATTATTCCATTATGATTTTACATAATAATAATATTTGTCTACAACATTATTCAGAGATCACACATATCACTTGGAGGATGAAGCCTACAATGCCTTTTGCATTCTGTTTGCTGCACATTCACACATAGTTTACCCAATCATACCTTTAGGGTGAGTGCCAATGATCCTGTTGTACAAAGCAGAATTTCATTTAACTTTTTTTTTAGTTTGTATACAAGAATTTGATGAGCCACCATCCTAAGCATAGGGAACCACTGGAGACGAGAAATACAATTATCTTCTATTGAATTTGCTAAAGTTTTAAAGCACAGAGTATGCATGTGGCAATAAATATATCTAAGGGTCACTTTTATGTGATTGCTACGGCTTTCAAACTGAAAAAGCTCTGGTTTTCTTTTTTGCTTACTTATTTGTATATTGTAGTCCATATACAGTATACAAAGTGGTTTCATAAAACTCCATTTAGCATAAGATTTAGTGTTACTTTGCAACATTTTCCATCTTTTATATGAGTTCATCCCTTGCTCGAAGTTGTACAACATACCATTTTCCACCTGGTGCTGAATGGATTATTTAATTCATGCTACATATGATTCATTTCAGTGGTGTATTTATCATGCCACACTTTAGATTGGGAAGGATGGTATTTAAATCTCCACCATGCTACAGGACAAACATCATTGCAGCTAGAACACTGCAGAACTGGCTGAGAACCATGAGTAATACTGTTGTTTTGATTTTAGCCTTGTTGTGTCTCCTTTTCTTGGGCAGCTTAGCATAACCAAAATCCAACTACAAAGATATAGGCTAATAGGGATATAATAAGCTGTAAGCCATACACAACAAATAGCCATGTGTTAAAAAACAGTTGGGCCAGCACGGTCAAAAAGTATCATCCTTACCACCACCATTCCTTGCTTGGATTGCCTCTTCTTTTGTTTACAGTCGCCTCTGTATGATCTGTAACTTAAAAAACTTTGTTATTCTCTACATAAGTGGTTTCTTTTTAATAAATGGAAAGCAAATAGGAAGGGTATCATGTGACTAGTCCTAGTGGTCATCAGCTGTAATCAATGGCTTGAGCCAACCTTTGTGTTTGGATCGACTTTTTCTACGTAGAAGTTTTTGAAGTCATACTTAATATTGCTTTATCTCCCAGCATGATCTGTGGTGAAATGAGAAGAATTAAATAAATATGGATAAATTATTGTTCTAAATATAGACAGGTTTTGTCAAATTATTCTATTTTTTGTTTGTTACAAAAGACTTACATCAACAGGTCTTAATATACCCAATGCATACCATAGGCTAGAAAGATGTCTGTATACCCCTATTGCAGGTGTATAATGTGTTGCCACAATGCATTCTTGTTTTAGTGTTTTTATACTATTTATAGAGGTTAGTATTTATACTTTCTGCTTTTGTGTCAACCTGCAGTCATGCTTAGGCGCATTTGCATAGCTTGTTAAATAGACATTATCTTTACATTCCCCTCTTTTTGTCCATTTAACTGTCAACCCATTCATTAGAAGCCTGTTCCAATACTAGATATTTACAAAAAGCCATAACCATTTATTTTCTACAGATGGTTTCATCACTACTTCATTTAGGTTTCACCCTCAATCAGGTGTCTACTATTCTGGTTATACAACACCTTAAGAGACAAGCTCCAACTTAGTTTACATTGCTTTCAAATTAAAGGGTTGTGGAAGTTTTGAAGGCTAATTCTGCTCTGTTCCTATCACTAACACTTATAATTCTAAGATGCATAATCTAATTGGTCGAAAAGTCAAGAGCTACTTCATCAGAAAATCAAACTCCAGCAAGGTTTTAAGTTATGGATTAATTTTTTGTATGGTCTACAGGAGATCACATATGCAGAGGTGCTAAAACTGTTACACATTTATTATGACTTCTATGACTGTATTACTGCAGATAAGAGAAACCTTTCATCAGATGTTTAGATATATATGGCCTGAATTACAAAGGCCCCTCTGTATGTATGGTGCTATGCGCCATATGTCACACAACCACTGAAGGGGAGTGTAAAGAATTCTAACATATGGCAAATTGGTTTGGTTCCCCTCATATGTGGGATTCTTACTTACAATGGGACACAATCTCATTCCTCTGCTTTCCACAGGGATGTCTTTCTCCAGCAAACAGAATTTCAAGCATCAATAACGAAATTCACACTTTAATTATGCGAACCAGTATAACATCTTTATTACTGAAACAATCAGACATATTTATACCACATTCTTAGCAACAACAGACTAATCAATTCAAATGTGCATCCTTGGTTACACCCAATCCTTCTAGCTCACATTATCACCCCCTGCCTGCCAGTCTAAGACCATCACTCATTGTTTTCCCTTGGCACCGCTGTATTCTTGGTAGGGGGCAATAACATACAATGGGCATATAGACAACAGACATGCATCCTATCACTCCCATCATGTTCATACGCACACCCCAACTATAAACATGGGTACCACAGTATGGGCCCAGTGGCACCCAGGCAACTTTAAACGGGCATAACAAGGAATAACACATACATTACAACATCCCCAATGTTTACCCATGTCAGTTGGCCCCATTCCCCTGGCACAATAAGTCTATCTTATAAGGCTGAGGGCATCAGTCTGTAAGGTATTGCACAGTTGGTGCCTTGGCATGCTTCAGCCATGACAACTCCTCACTCTTTCTTGTCCAGTGTAGAATGGGCAGTCCATTGGCTCCGAGGACTCCTCAACTACACAGAGGTTTAGTGATCCACCCATCTGCATTTTGATGCAGCTTGACCTTTCGATGTTGCACAGTACAGTTACATTTCTGCAACGCAAAGCTCCATGAAATCTGGCGGCCCATCTAACATGAAACTTTGTGGGGTGGTCCGGGACCAACACCTTTTCATTAGGGTCCACATGGCAACAGTGTCCTGGGGGGGGGCCCTTACTAGTCTAGGCTAGCAGGTACTTACAATAATTCCCCATTTGGAGCAGTAAAGTAACCTGACCTGCTGAATCCATGCCTGTGCCAGGCCCCGGGGTCCAAAATGTAGGCCACAAGCTCCCCACACCCAGCCAGTCCCCATAGCTATGCTGGGATATCTAAAATAGTCTCTGGGCCTTTGTGACAACAAGCGGGCCATCCAGTCTTCATCCCCAGGTCAGCTCCCTTCACTGACCAGTGTCTGGATTGGGGAAACCAAATGGACACCCCTGAAATCAAAAATTGTTCCCTGGGGTTAACCACTTCAGGTGACGGCTCACCAGGTGTTATCATCACCCCCAGAAGCCCTTCTATTAGGGAAAACAGTCTTGTCATTATTCCCCTGTACCAACTACAGCGGAGAAATAAATGTCTGGGGTAACCCATGTGGGCAGCCGGGCCAGTCCCCCCCCCCTCCACCATGTCTTAGGGATAAAATATTTCCAAGGAGGAACATACCAGTCTTATCCTGATAGCAGCATCCATTATGGTGCCTTGGACTGGGAGCTCCACTTCCTGGGATGACCGCTGGATTAATGTTTTGCATTCTTTTTTTTTGTCTCCTACCATCTGTGCATAGCACTCAGCTCCATTCGGATCCTTGGTCACTGGGTCCACCTGACCTGCTATTACTGTCTGCGATTCAGTCTACTTTGCCTTTGGTATGCACCCATCATGAATGGTATTATCCTCATCTGTCCCATTCATAGTAACATTTACCTGGGCCTGGCCCATTTGTATATCCATATAGACACAGACCTGGTCAAATTACATAATATCCTCTCCCAAGACCCCTTGACAGGTTATGGGGTCCTCTAAAGGGCAAATCCTCAGTGGTTACAAGGTTATACAGTGCCCATCTGACCCAGCCATAGCACAACTTATCTGGGCTCCATTGGTCTCTGGCACAGGATCTTCTCCCCTGCCAGACTGGCAGGGGTTTCCCCAACTTGGAGGCCAAAGCCCATCCCTGGCAGCCTCATCCAGCAGATCCATATACTCTGCCTAGTTGTAATTCCTGCTGGATCAATGGCATCAGTGGAAACGCCTTATTCGACTATGGGGCATCCCACAGAGAGTTACGTCTCCCGAGCACATCCATTGAACGCTGACAAGTGCCCACCCCACTATCCACAGGGCCATATGCCACCAGAAACCTCATCCATTGGTTTAAAAGCGACATTTCTTGATGGCCCATTCCAAGGACAAAAAAATGTTCAGTCTCCACTGGGGATAAGCACAGGAGCTGGTAAAGGGCCATTGCATAACCCTCACTGATGCCATTGATCCAGCAGGAATTACGACTAGAGGCAGAGTATATGGATCTGCTGGATGAGGCTGCCAGGGATGGGCTTTGGCCTCCAAGTTGGGGAAAACCCTGCCAGTCTGGCAGGGGAGAAGATCCTGTGCCAGAGACCAACGGAGCCCAGATAAGTTGTGCTATGGCTGGGTCAGATGGGGACTGTATAACCTTGTAACCACTGAGGAGTTGCCCTTTAGAGGACCCCATAACCTGTCAAGGGGTCTTGGGAGAGGATATTATGTATTTGTCCCAGGACAGTCCTCTGTTGATTCATGCTTACACGTGAAAGCCTTTCCTCTAGTCTCAGCTCCATTATGACCTTGGAAGTTGCCATCTTCCTGTATTCCAGAGGTCCCACCACTGCCAGTCAATTGCCACAACCTGTATGTTGAATGGGGTATGATAAGAGCCTATTGCCCAAACCTCTCCCCACAGGTGTGACCGGTCAGTTTTACCTCTGTACAGCAGGAAGAACTTACAGCCCTTAGGTTAGACTGAGAGGTGTCTGTGGTCTTGTGTAGCATAAGGATCTGTCTAAGTTCTAAAAAGAACTTACTCCAGCAAACAGAATTCCCAGCATCAATAACACATTAATTATGTGAACCAGTTAAGCATCCTTATTACTGAAACCATCAGACAAATTTATACCACATTCTTAGCAACAACGATCAATTCAAATGTGCATCCATGGTTACACCCAATCACCTTTTAGCTCACATTAGTACCCCTGCCTGCCCGTCTAAGACAATCACCCTTTGTTTGCCCTTGGCACCGATGTATTTCTGGTAGGGAGCAATTACATACAATAAGCATATAGACAACAGGCTTAGGCTTGTGATACATAAAGCGAGATACTGGTGTCATGTGACTCCTAGGGGGCAATTATCTCCCTAATCTTGTTAATAGGGGACTAGTACATTTCCCTTCTAGCCCCGCACCCCCACCCCAAAGCACAACACAGACATACATCCTATCACTCCAACTTAAACAGGCATAACAAGGAATAACACATAAATCACAACATCTCCAATGTTAATCCATCCCAGTGGGCCCCTTTCCCCTGGCACAATAAGCCTATCTTATAAGGCTTAGGGCATCAGTCTGTTAGGTATTGCACAGCTGGTGCCTTGGCATGCTTCAGCCATAACACTGATGTGTTAGGGTTCCAATATATCCAGTGCAATACTGCTACAAGGTTTCCAAAGCCATCTTGACCAACAGAAGATAAGATTTCACTATTCTCAAAATAAATGTTTTTCAGTTTAAAGAAATCACTTTAATCCTGCAACACTGGATTTCACTATGAATATAATCTGCCTATGTATCTTTTTACTATTAAGAAGTGATTAAAAGCTCTGCTCTTTCTTACTAAATTCATGCAATTTGCATCTGTCTGGGTCTGCAGCTCATTAATACACAGACTGTGCAGCGTTTCAAATTAGCCATGAGACAGGGAAACCCCCTTATAAGTACACTGCACATGCTGCATAGTGGAGAAACTAATTAGGAACTATTTGTAATATGTAGGCAGAAAATTAGCTTTTAAAAACTTCTTAATAAAATAAAGTACACAAAAATAATGAGTGCCCTGGTCATACCAGGAGCTGTATGCTGTGACCCAATGGATAAGGTACTGGCAACCCAATCCAGTATCTCTCCCATGAATACCAATTAGATCAGCATGACCATGGACATAAAGATGTGCTTAGTGTGTTACGGAGAATTGGACACAACTGAATGACAGAAAAATAAAGTTATACAGTGCCTTGCAAAAGTATTCACCCACCTTGACTTTTTACCTATTTTGTTACATTACAGCCTTAAATTCAATATTTTGTTAATCTGAATTGTATGTGATGGATCAGAACACAATAGTCTAAGCTGGTGACGTAAAATTAGAAAAATATATACATAAAACTATTATTTTTTTTAAATAGAAAACAGAAACCATAGCCACATATTTCAAAGGAATAAAAGCTCAACAAGATTTGTTACACAGTGAATTTGTACACAGTCTTACAATATCAACTTGCAGTGCCCCTTTAAGTAGTTGGATACCAAGAGTTGCAGACCATTCCAGCAGTGAAAGGGTTAACATTTAGCTTTTTTTTCTTTCTCCTAACTTTTTGTAAATATCTAAATTCACAGGCACTCACAATGGTTACTGTAAGAGCTTATTACAGTGACAATGTGTTATAGGCATGGAAGGGGTGTGTTATGAAGCCCATAAAAAGCTCTGGTGCAACCAATTACCTTCATAAGTCACATAATTAGTGAAATGATGACCACCTGTGTGCAATCTAAGTGTCACATGATCTGTCATTACATATACACACCTTTTTTGAAAGGCCTCAGAGGCTGCAACACCTAAGCAAGAGGCACCGCTCACCAAACACTGCCATGAAGACCAAGGAACTCTCCAAACAAGTAAGGGACAATGTTGTCGAGAAGTACATGTCAGGGTTAGGTTATAAAAAAACATCCAAATCTTTGATGATCCCCATAACCAAATGGAAACAACATGGCACCACAGCAAACCTGCCAAGAGACGGCCGCCCACCAAAACTCACGGACTGGGCAAGGAGGGCATTAATCAGAGAGGTAACACAGAGACCGAAGGTAACCCTGGAGGAGCTGCAGAGTTCCACAGCAGAGACTGGAGTATCTGTACATAGGACGAAATTAAGCCATACACTCCACAGAGTTGGGCTTTATGGAGAGTGGCCAGAAGAAAGCCATTACTTTCAGCAAAAAACTAAATGGCACGTTTTGAGTTTGCGAAAAGGCATGTGGGAGAATCCCAAAATGTATGGAGGAAGGGGCTCCGGTGTGATGAGACTAAAATGTAAGTTTTCGGCCATCAAAGAAAACGCTATGTCTGATGCAGACCCAACACATCACATTGCCCAAAGAACACCATCCCCACAGTGAAACATGGTGGTGGCAGCATCATGCTGTGGGGATGTTTTTCAGCAGCCTGGACTGGGAAACTGGTCAGAGTTGAGGGAAAGGTGAATGGTGCTAAATACAGGGATATGCTTGCGCAAAACCTGTACCACACTGTGGGTGATTTGAGGCTAGGACGGAGGTTCACCTTCCAGCAGGACAATGACCCCAAACACACTGCTAAAGCAACACTTGAGTGGTTTAAGGGGAAACATGTAAATGTGTTGGAATGGCCTAGTCAAAGCCCACACCTCAACCCAATAGAAAATCTGTGGTCAGACTTAAAGATTGCTGTTCACAAGCGCAAACCATCCAACTTGAAGGAGCTGGAACAGTTTTGCAGGAGGGATGGGAAAAATCCCACTGATAAGATGTGGCAAGCTCATAGAGACTTATCCAAAGCGACTTGGAGCTGTAATTGCCGCAAAATGTGGCTCTACAAAGTATTGACTTTAGGGCGGTGAATAGTTATGCACATTGACTTTTTCTGTTATTTTGTCCTATTTGTTTGCTTCACAATAAAAAAAAAAAAAACATCTTCAAAGTTGTGGGCATGTTCTGTAAATTAAATGATGCAAATCCTCAAACAATCCATGTCAATTCCAGGTTGTGAGGCAATAAAACACGAAAAATGCCAAGGGGGGTGAATACTTTTGCTAGGCACTGTACATAGGTATATTATATTCCTAATTAAATCAAACCTTCCAAGTCCTTTTAAGACTGTATAATCTGTGAGGCAAGTTTCCATTCCTGATCATTTGTCTTCCCATTTATGTGTAGTTTGTTCAACAGTATAATTTTATAGGAAATACCTTGTTTTGTATAGTAGTACTTTCTCAGCATTATTGCCTATCATAGTTTGCAGTCATACTCTCTCTTAGTGCTAAAAGTTACTATTATGTTTTGCGTACAAAGTGACGCTGATTTTCCCAATGACATGTATTATCTGTAGTAACCCAGAGCAGCCACCGGGACGGATCGGGTGCCATGACCGGGAGGAAACCATTTCTCTGCATTCTGATTTAGGCTGTTTCCAATCACAGCTTGGAATGTGCTGCTGATGTCCCAGAATGTGATGCCTTTTGGCAGGTTGGTGTCTTATTTGTCTCAGTGCTCCAATTAAATAAGTGTAAGAGAAGAACACATCTGGCCCGGCATTCACATGTCCTGGGTGGCACTGACCTAGGACAGAGTGTTCAGAGCTATAGGAGCAAGAGTCGAGAGACTTCACAGGACAAAATGCTCCGTGCTCTCTGATAGAGGGACATCACAGGAGAGAGTGTTCAGTGCTCTCTGATAGAGGGATGTCACAGGAGAGTGTTCAGTGCTCTATGATAGAGGGACGTCACATGATAGAATGTTCAGTGCTCTCTGATAGAGGGACATAGCAGGAGAGACTGTTCAGTGCTCTCCGATAGAGGGACATCACAGGACAGTGTTCAGTGCTCTATGATAGAGGACGTGACAGGAGAGAGTGTTCAGTGCTCTATGATAGAGGGACGTCACAGGAGAGAGTGTTCAGTGTTCTTTGATAGAGGACGTCACAGGAGAGAGTGTTCAGTGTTCTATGAATCTAGCCCAATTGTAGAGAACATTGTGTTTCTTGGCAAGTCCATCAGCCTGGAGATCAGTAATGAAGACAATGAAGAGTTAGTGGAGGAGCACAGACAAAAGCTCAGCACTGAGGAGCTGCGGGAACTATAGAGGGAACAGCAACAGAGGATGGAAGGGAGGAAGCACTTACTGCACTAATCAACAAAATGTGTGCTAAATGGATTGAATTACAAATTGCTGTTCAACTTTATCACCCTGACAGAGCTCTATCAAGCCAAATTGTGGACTTGTTTAAAGATCAAGCAATGTCTCACTTGAGAAAATGTTTTAAACATAGTTAGAAGCCAGTTTATCTTGATAGGTTTATAGTGGAACTCCCTACATCAGAGTCTCCAGCAGGGTTCAGTAGTGTTAAGAGATCGAAAAGAGAAACATCCCCTATGCAAGTGCCTGATGTTCTAATGAAAGAGGACTCCCCTTCCAAGCAATAATCTGTGTTCTCCTTCTTCTCCTCTACATTGCCACCATCAAATCCTCTCATTACTTTTAAAGTAAAGATAAATTCTCTGTTATTTGATGTAATTATTTTTTATTTTTTTTATTTATGCCTATTTAGTTTTAAGGTTATGTATCCAAAAACAAGACCATCAGTTCAAACTAAAATGTGAAAATTCTGGCATTCCAAACGGATAATTATGGGAAATGCTTGTTTGCAAATCAACCTATTTGGAACTTCTCCTGCCATCCAGACCAGATTAAGGACGAGAACCGAGGTACCACTGTGTGTATGTATGTATTTGTGTGTGTGTGTGTATATATATATATATATATATATGTAACAGAATCATTGATGGAGTGTACGTGGGAGCGAGACTGAGCAGAGCCCTGTGTCCACTAAGGGTTAACACAGCAGGCTAATCAAGCAGGCCCAGCTGGGTTCCACCTTTAAAGGTCTGATTAGCACCCAGCTGAAGAAAGAACTCAGTCTGAGCTGGACAGAGGACGCCAGAGCCTGCTGTGGAAATCCCCTGCTACAAGGGAGACTTGATATCCAGTAAGCTTTTGTCTGGACTTTTGTTTTGTGTGGACTTTATCTTGCTTAGTGAGGGAACAACAGCCAAGAGTAAAGTCAGTGCTTCTATTAGGAGCTAGGATTTTGTTTTGCACCATTTATGCTGTTTTGCACTCAAATAAATACTGCTGATATTTTAAAAAGGGCTCCTTAATACTCCATTGTGGTGCCGGATACAAGGGCACGAACCCTGAGTGTGACAGCAGCGTTATCACATATGGTGGCAGTGCTGGGAACTACACAATGGAGGAACTAGTGAAGGCCCTAATACAAACAACTGCATGCCAGCAGGAGACTACTCAGCAGTTACTGAGACAGCAGGCCCAGGCAGCACAAGTCCTGGCAGAACAACAGGCCCAAGCTGCAGAAGACAGGAAGCTGCAGCGGAAAACAAACCAAATCTTGCTTGCCCATCTACAGCACCTGATACCTGCAAAACCTACCCCGATGCCGGAAACCAGTGGAAACATCAACCCAAAATCGGTTTCTACAGAAAATGAACACGGATGAAGATGTGGAAACATTTCTCATGACTTTTGAAAGAATTGCTGTCAGAGAAGCGTGGCCCCAAAGACACTGGGCCAGTATAGTTGCTCCGTATTTGTGTGGGGAGGCTCATAAAGCATATTTTGACCTGGACACAGAGCAAGCAATGGATTATGCCAGTCTAAAAGCCGAGATCCTGGCCAGAGCGGGAGTTACCAGAACCGTCAGGGCACAGAGATTCCACACATGGAAGTTTGTGGAGAACAAGAACCCACGCGCACAAATATTTGAATTGCTGCACTTAGCCCAAAGATGGCTAAGCCCTGAAACTAATGGACCAGGGAGAAAGTCCATACCACTGTAACCTAATTAACCTGGTGGGGGTGACAGAAAAGGCTCATCAGTTTACCAAACCCATAAAGGTTAACGGTAAAGAAACGACAGCCCTAATAGACTCAGGAAGTGCTGTGACTCTTTTCTCGGGAAAACTCATACGACACAGTGAAATAAAAACCTCAAGACGAATGGGCATAAAATGCATACATGGTACCGTCAATCTCTACCCTACCAGCACTGCAACACTGGAGATACAGGGGAGGAAGAT
Organism: Discoglossus pictus; assembly: GCA_027410445.1. Classification (NCBI taxonomy): domain Eukaryota; kingdom Metazoa; phylum Chordata; class Amphibia; order Anura; family Alytidae; genus Discoglossus; species Discoglossus pictus. The sequence continues at coordinate 75,098,597 of CM050164.1, read as the reverse complement.
GGTAATCACTGCACCCGTCGTAGCTACCCTGCCTTATCCGGTAGTACTAGGCAGAGACGTTCCCCACTTCAAAGATCTTCTTCCTACTGACCGATGGGAAAGCAGAAAAGTACCTGTGGAGAGTCTCCAAACTGCTAACAATTCCGTATGTCCACATCTATCATGCTTAGAGGATGACTTGTTCTCCCGACCCGGGAGAGGCCGAAAAACAAAGCGGGAGCGTCGAAGAGCAAAAAGGATGGGCACGGAAATACGAAAGAAAGCTTTTGAAGAAGCTTTAGCCGCAAGTCGAGATAAGGAAAGGCGAGGGGCACCCAGAACGGGTCCTACAGCTCATAATGATGAAAGAGAGGAGGAAACAGAAGAACCTAGAGAGGAAGAGCTGACTCCACAGCAGTGCTTCCAGGACAATAATAATTTTGCACGAGACCAGGCTTCGGACCCAATTTTGCAAAATGTACGAAATGAACTATCAAAAGTAAACGGTGTACCTGTGCCTGACAGGCAAAGGAGACAAAGACCGTATTTCATTTTACGAAATGATCTGTTGTACAGAATTGTTCCCTCAGGGACAGAGACACTGGAGCAGCTCCTAGTCCCTAGAGCACATAGAAGGAAAGTCCTTGACCTGGCTCATCGTAACCTCCTTGGGGGACACCTTGGAAAAGATAAAACACTGGGAAGAGTCCTGAAACATTTTTTCTGGCCTGGTATACATGCTGAGGTAGCCCAGTATTGTGCATCCTGCCCAGAATGCCAGATAACTGCCCCTCGACCTAACCTAAGGGCCCCATTGATCCCCTTGCCCAAAATCAAAGAGCCTTTTGAGAGGATTGCAATGGACCTGGTTGGCCCTCTCGAAAAATCAGCCCGAGGACACCAGTTCATACTGGTAATACTGGACTATGCTACAAGATATCCAGAAGCGATACCACTACGCACAGCAACCTCTAAAAATATAGCTAAAGAGCTCATACAGCTGTATTCCAGGGTGGGTATACCCAAGGAAATCTTGACAGACCAAGGGACACCCTTTGTGTCGAGATTGATGAAAGAAATGTGCAAGCTCCTACAGGTGAAAACACTAAGAACCTCTGTTTACCATCCTCAAACGGATGGATTGGTCGAGCGGTTTAATAAAACCTTGAAGAACATGCTCAGAAAGGTTGTAGCCCGAGATGGGAAAGATTGGGACTTACTTCTACCCTATTTGCTCTTTGCAGTCAGAGAAGTCCTGCAAGCCTCCACAGGGTTTTCCCCTTTCCAACTCCTCTATGGTCGCCATCCCAGAGGCATACTAGACATACTGCGAGAAGAATGGGAAGAACAAACCGTGCCTGGTGAGAATATCATAGAGTATATCAGGAAAATGAGGGAAAGAATCTCCCAAGTTGGACCCCTGTTACGAGAGCACGTGGAAAAAGCCCAACAACATCAGCGAACATATTACAATCGCACAGCACAGGTGAGGAAGTTCCAACCGGGAGACAGATTACTAGTTCTAGTACCCACGGCCGAAAGCAAACTACTGGCCAGATGGCAAGTCCCGTACGAAATTATTGAGGCCATAGGAGATGTGGATTATAAAGTGAGGCAACCAGAGCGACGAAGAACAGAGCAAATATACCACGTAAACCTGCTAAAGCCTTGGAGAGAGCAGATAGTAGAGGTAAATATTGCTTGTCTTGATGAAGAGTTGGATGATGTCAGAGAAACTATTCCGAGCACAAAGGCAATGCAAGTAGAAGCATTTGTGTCACAGGATCTGTCCCCTGAACAGAAGGAGGAAACTTACAAAGTTGTAAACCGAAACAGGGATGTCTTCTCTGCAGAACCAGGTCGCACCACCGCTATTTACCATAACATCATCACTAAGCCTGGGATCAGGGTAAGGATGAAACCCTATCGCATACCCGAGGCTAAAAGAGAAGAAATAAGAGCAGAAGTAAAAAAGATGCTAGATCTTGGGGTTATTGAAGAATCCCAAAGTAATTGATGTAATCCTATTGTGATGGTCCCAAAGCCTGACGGCACCATCAGATTCTGCAGCGACTTCCGCAAATTAAACTCTGTATCTGAGTTTGACGCATATCCCATACCTAGAGTGGATGAGTTGATAGAGCGGCTTGGGAAAGCAAGATTTTTAACTACCCTGGACATGACAAAAGAATATTGGCAAATTCTGTTGACACAAGCAGCAAAACAAAAAACTGCCTTTTCGACCCCAGATGGGCTCTTTCAATATAAAGTACTACCATTTGGACTCCATGGAGCTCCAGCCAACTTCCAGAGACTGATGGACAGGTTATTACGTGAACATTCGTAATATGCTGCTGCATATTTGGATGACATAGTAATCTATACTACAGATTGGGAGACACATCTTCAAAAGGTGGAGTCTGTATTAGAAACCCTAAGACGGGTAAACCTTACAGTGAACCCTGCGAAATGTGCCATTGGACTTAGTGAAGCCAAATATCTGGGTTACACTGTTGGACGAGGAATGGTCAAGCCGCAGCTCAACAAAGTGGAAGGAATACAAAACTGGCCTCGCCCACTGAGAAAGAAGCAAGAAAGGGCCTTTCTGGGAATCGTGGGCTATTACAGGAGGTTTATCCCACATTTCTCCACAAGAGCCACCCCGCTGACAGAACTCACTAAGAATAAGGCACCTGACATAGTCAAGTGGAACAAGGCCACTGAGGAAGCTTTCGAGGACCTAAAGACTACACTGTGTCAAGGTCCCGTGTTAATAGCCCCTGATTTCGGAAAATAATTTATCCTACAAACAGATGCTTCAGGAGTAGGACTGGGGGCCGTATTGTCACAGGAGATGAATGGTGAAGAACATCCAGTCTTGTTCCTTAGCCGCAAGTTGATGCCACGTGAACAGAAATATTCTGTGGTAGAGCAAGAATGCCTGGCCATAAAATGGGCCACTGAAGCCCTCCGGTATTACCTATTGGGAAGAAGGTTCACCTTGGTCTCTGACCATGCCCCATTACAGTGGATGCACCAGAACAAGGAGAAAAATAGCCGCGTGACGAGATGGTTCCTGTCCCACCAACCCTTCGACTTCCGTGTTATTCATAGAGCTGGCAGCCTTCATGGCAATGCAGATGCCCTATCCCGCATAAAACTGCCTCACGGCGTTGGCCGCTCAACCCCATAGTGTCGAGCTGGGGAGGGGGATATGTAACAGAATCATTGATGGAGTGTACGTGGGAGCGAGACTGAGCAGAGCCCTGTGTCCACTAAGGGAAGAAAGGGTTAAAACAGCAGGCTAATCAAGCAGGCCCAGCTGGGTTCCACCTTTAAAGGTCTGATTAGCACCCAGCTGAAGAGAGAGCTCAGTCTGAGCTGGACAGAGGACGCCAGAGCCTGCTGTGGAAATCCCCTGCTACAAGGGAGACTTGATATCCAGTAAGCTTTTGTCTGGACTTTTGTTTTGTGTGGACTTTATCTTGCTTAGTGAGGGAACAAAAGTCAGTGCTTCTATTAGAAGCTAGGATTTTGTTTTGCACCATTTATGTTGTTTTGCACTCAAATAAATACTGCTGATATTTTAAAAAGGGCTCCTGAGTACTCCATTGTGGTGCCGGATACAAGGGCACGAACCCTGAGTGTGACAGCAGCGTTATCACAATAAATATAAATATATATACATATATATATATATATATATATATATATATATATATACATATACACACACACACACACACACACACACACACACACACACACACACACACTACTGTGAATTCTTCAATGGAAAATCAAGAATTTCTATAATCTCTTTAAATGAATATTTTTAAACAATACATAGATAAATACTGAGCAAATGAGGTATAGTTGAGAAAACTTAGAGTAAAGTGGCACTGAAACCAGGCTTTCTTTTAAGAGGTCTGGATAGAGGAGGCAATTTTTTTTCCTTTTTTGTCTGTGTCGCTTAGAAGTGACTAGTAAGCTTGCCTACATATTTGGTGTACCTTGAATTTAGCCCATTTTAAATAGTTCCCTGGTGGTCCGTGTTTAGGATTTGGTGTTTCCAATGACCTGGGTTCGATTCGGAGTCAGGGAACCAAGAGGTCACACCACCCTGAAGCCGAGCAGGGTTGGGCTAAGTCAGTACTGGGATGGGAGACCACCTAGGAATACCAGGAGCTGGATGCTGTGGCCCACTGTAGAATGAACTGGCAAGTCACTCCAGTATCTCTGCCATGAATACCAAGTGGATCAGCATGACCATGAACTTAAAAGTGTTCTGGTGTGTTAAGGTCCATGAGGTCAGAAACGACTGAACGGCGCAGAAAAAAAAAGTTAATATTCAGCTGCAGCAGTGTTATAGTTATTTCAGTTTGCATGTTTCAACCCACACTTTGCAATGTAACACAAATAAAGTATGACACTTGTTATCATTCAAAAACACCATTGATTACCACTACCACTGCATGTTATCTACTATATATTAGTATGATCACTCTCAGGTTGGAGCCTCAGAGGGCTGGCATCTGTTAATAGTAGTTAAGCAATTGGCTAACAGGCTGAAAGTCTTTTTCTCCTCAGTCGCACAGCCAATTGCTTAAATTGTCTTTCCACCCCACCATACCGATGCTGCAAACAGAGGGAGCACTGGGTAACTGTAAATTAAATATGAAGGCTTAGTGGCTTGCACTGTTCTCATTCCCTGGTATAGGGGCAAGTAGAGGTCCTCAATACTCATTATTTTGTATATGATCCTCATAGAATATAATTCTACATGATGTGTCCAATTTGCACTGCTCTTCAGTGTCACATCTAAGGCTTTCAGGAACCAACATCTGGCAGCACTGGATTAGAGCCCTTGAACTTCATGTCAGGAGTGCTTATCATCACCTAAAAACTTTAAAGGAAACCATCATAAGATTACATCTGGTAATAATTGTACTTATCTAAGGAGGTTTTAAAGAGAAAGACGTGTTGTGTGATTCTCTAGAGATTTTTCTTGCTTTTAGTCAATTCAGGTATTTGTGAAATGTCATATCCCTTCACATTTCCTGACCATGCTCTTTTACTATAGAGAAGTGTTTGCTGAGGAGAGAGGAGCAGTAGTGGCGCTACTCACCAACCCGGAGCTGTAAATCTCATCTACTGTGGTTTTCTGGACAAAAGGCATTTGGGCAACTGGTGATATACCCCTCTCTGTCACTCAGTGGCTACAAGAGAGGGAATTGTATTGTATAAAGGAACTGAAGGGTCCATAAGCTAGCACAGGTTCATTGTGTCTCTACACTTTTATTTTGTTATCTTCAGTGGTTATCGTGATAGCTAGTTTAACCAAATTTACTTATTTATGTCTTTTGATCAGTGTATTCACTAAAGGAGCTACTGCCTTCATCTACATCTGTATGGCATCAATAGAGATAAGGCAAGAACGTATTCATACCACTGACTGGTGCTCCTCCTTCACTCAGATCCTTGGTGACTTGCCTATCTCTTCCAGATGAGTGCTTGGTATATTGATTCACAGAATCTCCTTCACTTGATACAATCACTGAGTAACATATCTGAGCTCAAGCAGAAATGTCCTTATATCATTACTTGTTGGGTGTCTTACAGAATGAAGATGAAACACATCTCAGTAGACCTAAGACGTTAGTCTACACCTGACTTTCCCTAAGCAGAGATCAAGTGACCTTTCTAGCCGTACACCCTGCTGCACTAGTACTAAGTACCACATGAACACACTGGAGTGCACTTAGCTCTACAATGTACAGTAAACTTTAACCTGTCTCAATAAGTTTAATGAATACCTTGATTCCAAAGACCATTCTGGATCTTAATAAGTAATTGTCAATCAATTCTGCCACATCTACGCTCAGCAGGAGTCTCTGCTATGTCCTGTGGGTGAGGTTATATCTCCATGCTCCTGAGACCAAGTTCTTTTCTGTCACTACAGACTTGCCTGTCTCCGTCTTATGCATTTTTTAAAAATTGCGGTGATGGAGGAGCGATATGGCCTTTAAATCTTGCAATCCAATTCCACATTAAAATAGTATTATCTCCCCTAAAATGCTCTTCTGTTTTTCTACGGCTTCCATGGTACTACACCTTACCTCCCTCTTGTGGGTGAGGTTTAGTGGATTCTTTGACCTTTCACAAACTCCCCAAGACTCTAAGAGACAGCAAGTTTTTACAGGGCCACAGCACAATGGAAAAAGGATATGTTTGAAATGTTTCTCTGAGAGCATAACTAAAAAATATATATTTATTGATGCCTCTGCAGGACCCAGTTTGGTTGAATTGGTTTGTGAGAGAGGCATTTACATTTCTGTAGAGCTGTATTTGCATTAAATGATGCAAGATGTTTGCTACTGGGCCAGTGAGTGGGGAAGGGGTGTGGTGTCAACATCAGTATTATCTAGTTATCAAACACATATTCTGAACTCCTCCCCCATTTCTCCCTCCATTAAAAACTCACACCCATGATCCAGCTCTCAGAATGTGAAGTACTCTTAAAAAGTGCTAAAAAATTCAGATTTTCCCTGAAATGTTTTATGTTTATGGCTTATACAGCTGACATGGTTGGTTTGGTGTATCTTTGACAAAAAAAGTGTCCTTCAATGACAGATTCATGTCCGCAACTAACAATCTCCCCTTCCCCATCCTCTAAAGCTGGTTTTCTCCTTGACGGCTAGTTTTACAAAAGATTTTCAAGGTATTCATTTTTGAGAACAGATGGGACAATAAGTGCCTGTCATTTGTATTTACCTATGCTCCCACAGGTATATCCTAAAAAACTAACCTGACCCGGTCCTTGAGGAATGTTGTTGGACAAGACTGCTCTATATTTTAAGCTCACAATAGCCTCTACCAATGGAAGATTGTACACGCAACATTAAATTAAAAATTCATCCCTTATCTTCGCAGATCACCTTCCATCTCCAAGGAGCAGGCAGCCTAGGATTCCATAACAAGAATGAAATGATTCATATCAAATCATCTTCCCCTCAGTAGTGTGGTTAGTTTCTCATTTCAATCTGAATATTAGATTAATATGATCGATAAAAAAAGTTAATAACTTTCCCAAAATATATTTTATACTACAGATATTAACTACCATTGATAAAGCTCAATAGATGAGCAAAACCCGTCTGGTATTTTAGTAAAGACACTTCTGGTGTCTTGTTTTTTTTTTCATTTATTGCTTCAGGTTTATGTATATTTTTTTTTTGGGGGGGGGGGGGATTTTTTACGAATTTATTATTTCTGATTTGTTTTTTATTTATTATTGATTATTATTATTTTTTATCTATTTACCTTTTTTCACTAGAAGTGTATTATTTGTTAATATATGGACTCTCATATGGACTGATCGGTACTATTGGGTTATTCAGAATATCACCCAGTTGACTTGACCTGGAAATTTATGGCCTTTTTGCTCTTTTGAATTTTTACACTATCAATAGAGGTTTTGGCCACCTACTCGGATACTTCACACTCTTTGGGCTTAGCACCCCTTAGTGAATGAAATCAGAATTGATACTTCATAGATATCAAAAGGTGGACCTTTATCCTCTGATAGAGCTTGTTGGTCAATATTATATACCTGATACATACCAGGTCTATGCTGATTTTGGATTAGTGTGACCACCGTGTTCACAAAGACAGCCTGGTGGAAACCACATTGATAACACCCGTGGAAGATCAAAGCACTATCCTATGTGTAATCTTTGATACCTCTAAATAGAGGGCCTTACATGTGAGTGTCCAATTGTTACGCCTGAATGTTTGGAAAAAAATCTTATTGATCTGCACTAGAAAATGGTGTGCGCTCTCCTTTTCCTTTTTCCGATAAAAAAAGTGAATACAAATATTGTAAATATTGAGTGGCTTCCATATCATCCTGTCAATTTCACTACACTGCAGCTTTATTGCATTTTTTAATAGATTTTCTTAAAGAAAAATATCCAGATAAAAAAAAAACCTCTTAAATTCATAATAGAATATCTGGGAGTTTTGTGTATATTTAGGAATAGTCAACCACAAGAATCAATTTAGAAATAAGGTTTATGCAAACAAGTTATGTGTAACAGTAAGTACAACTGTTGGGGCTTCCTAATCAGTAGTTGGCGGCTTAAGAATATGTTAACCCCTTCAACAACTCATTCAGTTATACGGCGTTGAGTCACATTATTACTTTTGATGTCAGCAACGCACGGCCAATGAAATAGAGCACGTGTCGTGCGCTGGCTTGGTGGGTACATATGGTGACATGTAGGCATTCTGCAAACATATCAACTGTTGCTGTCATGGGTAAAATGTGTAATTTATCCAACTTTGGAAAGAAGATGATCATTGGCTTTTGGGCCAAGGGTGGAAGTATTTCAGAAACAGCTCAGTTTGTGAACTGCGCACGTGCTGCTTTGGTTAAAGTGAACCGTGACTGGACAAACGGCACCATTGCAAATAAACGGTGATAGAAGGCCAAACGAAACATTACAGTTCAGCAACTAACCGTCCAAACAAAACCAGGAGGCTCCCAGATGTGTGTCTACAACGACAGTACAGCGTGGGGGCTCCAAAGCAAATGGCTGATCACTGCACCTATGCTGATGAAGGTTCATCGTTCAAACCTGCTCGACAGCACCAAAATTAGACCTCTTCTAATTGCCAACGGGCTGCCTTCTTGGATTATTATTATTGTTGTTTTTTGTAACGCGTCAACATATTCCATAGCACTACACAGGCAGAGAAATTCAATATTAACACATTGCAAAGAATGCTGGGCCCTGTCTTTGAGCTTAGAATCCGGAGTCAATAGAGCTTTCCCCCAAAGCGCCATGCAAGACTGAAAACTCACAGACTTACAATCTAAATGTTTTGTGTGTGGTGCAGGAGGATGAGAGAAGTGTTGTGCATGTTAGGAAGGAAGGTGATAGGCTTCTTTAAACAGATGTGATGAGTCACATTTTCTGCACCATCGACTGGTTGGACGTGAAACCTCTGAGAACAAACACTCTGCAACCTTTGTTGGAAGAACACAAACTGTTGGGGGCAGCGTTATGGCATGTGGAATGTTTTCTTAGCATTGTCTGGGCACTGTCAACCGATTGTGTTATCTATCCATCCTTGCAGATCAAGTACACCCATACATGTTGACTGTCTTCCCTGGAGTAGATAAGATCTTGCAGCAGGACAATCCAACATCTCATACGGCCAGAATTGTCTGTCAGCGGTTCGAGGAGCACAATGAAGACTTTAAACTACTTCCCTGGCCTTCTAATTCCCCGGACTTGAACCCGATTGAGCACCTGTGAGACCACCTTGATAGTCATATGGATCCTTCACTACGCACTTTTCAGTAGCTGTCGGGTGCCCTGCAGTCTGCATGGATCCAGATACCCTTGCCAAGCTTCCAGCATCTTATTACCTCACTACCACACCGTCTAGTTGCTATCCGTGCTGCACACGGCAATTATTCTGGATATTAGATGGTGGTCATAATAATGGGACTGGACCGTGTATATTTTATATAGAACCACCTAAAAGTAAAATCATTGTATATGAAAGAAAAAATATTTATACCCAGTTGCAAGAATCAAGCAAAAGCTAATCAGCTGTGAGTGGGTTAAACACTTTATATAAAGCAAATAAAGCAGTGGTTGGGATGAATTTGTCCTCTTGCAGGTGTTCATAGAGCTACATTAATAGAGGTGGCTGGTCTGGAGCCAAAGTAAGCAAAAGGGTTTTAGGAGCAATACAGTTTACTTTGAGGATTGAGAACATCTAGTCAAAGAAATCAGTATTTAGAAAATGAATTCCTGCAGAAAATATAACAAAAACAGGAACTAATTTGTCTGAAGTACCTTGGAAACCCTATTAGTTCTAGTGTCTATGAGCCAGATGTTAAAGCCAGCAGCTACTAAAAGAGACCGGAGAATGGAGTGAACGTCTAATGGACACAAAATGTGCGTCATTCGGATTTACTGCTCACTAAGGCACAGAACCAGGACACCTCGATCAATCTGAACTCTGACAATCAGAACCAAAACTGGAGTCTGTCTGCATCATTTCTTGACATTATACATTTATATGTAAAGGACCATGGAAAAAGCTATTTTTTTTTTCTTTTCTTTACAGTCAACCAATATAAGTATTGTTGCAAATGCTTGATAACTTACTTTTCAGTTAACTTACAGATTGTAATGATTTCCCATCTTTTCCCACCTTTTGCAATTGCTCTCTCCTTCCCTAAACATGGGATTGGACTTCCGGTTGGCAACCATTTCAGATGGCAGCAAGGGGATTAAGCTCCGCAGAGACCAAGCCTAAATCTAATATCATCCTCCCCAGAAGTAAGAATGGTTAGACACAACTAACATTTATAGCTACAACAGCTAAGGCTGCATATTGCCCTCCATCTCCCCAGATAAGGTACTTGGAAAACTGAAGATGCTTTTCCACTGTTACTGATGATTAATTACTAGCAACTTGTCCATCAAAAAACAGTGTTATTGTGTTGGTGTAAGTCTTCCTGTTGTGGAGGAAGTGTTACAGGTCTCGGACTCATTTTCATCCTTTTTGCGTTTTTTCTTACTTAGGCAATTTTCTATTTTGAAAAAACAGCAAATATGCCTCAAATTAAGTTGCAAATCCCTGGCTCTCTCCTTGTGCTGTGTGTGAGTGTGTAATTTCAGGCATATTTGTTGTTTTTTTCAGCTTTTCACTGTTCAGTGATTTGGCTGTTAAAGGCTTTTTTTTTTTTGCAAGCCCCGCAATCCATCTACGTGCTTCGGAACTCGCTAAGTTCCATGAACCAAGCCAAAGTCCTGTGTCTTTCAACTGCCCGGGCGTGAAGTCCTACTCCCCTATGGCAGCCCAAGTCCCACGTGCTGCAGCCGCCAATGGCTCGCCTCGCAAAGCTCGATAATTACAGTATATGGTTTTGAAAAATTACAGTTTGGTACTATATTTTTGGAGAATAAATTTTTTTAATTCAGCCTTTGATTCATCTATGCACTTAAGCCGTAGGTGTCACTTATGTCTTTGTATTGGTTTCCAGTGGACGGGAGCACTGAATGCAGAGAACTTCTGAGCAGCTTTTACTGTAACTTCGTTTTTTTCCACATCTTTGTGGTTCAGTTTTTTTTTTTATATGGTCATTTTTGAATAACAAGACTTGACAACAGGAAAGTGTTTTAGACTGCAACATAAATAAATCCATTTTTACCATTTATGTATAGTTTTTTCTGAACAAAACTCTCATATTCTAAAACCATTTTGCCTATTTCAAGTGCAGTTCTTCTCATGAGTAGCTTTAATTAGCTTGTAATCCAATACCATTTCAAACATGGCTCTTTTAAGCATATGCCTGCTGGATTATACAGAAGCCAGGAAACCTACCCATGTGCCTTTTTTTGAATGCGTATATGTATATTGTTGAAAATGACCAGTAAAGAACCACATGAGGTCAGTTCTAACAGCGCTGTATGTTACCTGCACGGAAAATGTCTTTAAGTTTCATGCAGAGTTGTTTAAAGAGAATATAAATCATAAAATCATTAATAACAATTCTATTTAATGATTTATAATTGCAACATGCAATGTTAAAAGTTTACTGTATCAACTTCCAGTTGTGCTGAATCTCTCCATGCTGATAAAGTCTTCAAGGGGGAAGTGAGGCGGTGGCAAAGAGAGAAGTCTAAATGGTTTTAACGGACAATCTGATTAGATAAGAAATAAAACAAATATCCATAGTCTACACCACAATAAAAACCAAGGGAAACCACCGTAAGACAGGAAGTCTCCAGTCAATGGGCAGCATGGCGTGGATACGACATTGTGCCTGAAAAAGATAACTCTGCTTCCTAGGTGTTTTTCAGCCGATGCTCACAAGGACCAAGACTAGGGCAGCACATGTTTAGGGGGCTGCACGCTGCCTGAAGGTACTGATGCTATGCCATAAAATATGGGCATAAATAAAGTCTAAATGCAGAGAATATCCGGTCTAAGTGTACCTGACATGTCTTGGCTATGAATGGGCCTAGGGCAGCCTAAAATCTAGACAAAGCTGTATCTCCCACTGACATTACAGTAGATGGAGGCTACAAGCAGCTAAGTTTCATCTTTAAACATAAGTTTAATATTGAATTTTTTTCTTTTTTTTCAAATATGGGCTTTAGTAATTATAAAAAAAATTATACTCCTGTTATGGCATTTACAATATTCCCTTGTGCAGAATTAAACATGATAACGTGATATGTTTTCAGAAGGTAAAAAATATATACAGCCTTTAATTTATTAACTATTATGTGCAATCATGCTGCAGTGGAAGTTTCATTGCCTTGGCTGAGCTGCTTTCACACCATGGTGTGTCCTTCTAAACCAGGGGTCTTCAACCTTTTAATACCCACCGCCCGCTTTTGATGGTAACATTTCCTTACCACTGGTGCAGCGGTAACTCAATTTACCCGGTCTCATTTTTGGTTACATAAATCATTTGACCCTAGCTATATGTCTCCCTGTACTTACTAGATAGTGATCCGGTCCTGACTGCTGTCTCTAGCTATATGTCTCCCTGTACTTACTAGATAGTGATCCGGTCCTGACTGCTGTCCCTAGCTATGTATCACCCTGTACTTACTAGATAGTGATCTGGTCCTGACTGCTGTCCCTAGCTATGTATCGCCCTGTACTTACTAGATAGTGATCTGGCCCTGACTGCTCTCCCTAGCTATGTGTCTCCCTGTACTTACTAGATAGTGATCTGGTCCTGACTGCTGTCCCTAGCTATGTATCGCCCTGTACTTACTAGATAGTGATCTGGTCCTGACTGCTGTCCCTAGCTATGTGTCTCCCTGTACTTACTAGATAGTGACCTGGTCCTGACTGCTGTCCCTAGCTATGTATCACCCTGTACTTACTAGATAGTGATCCGGTCCTGACTGCTGTATCTAGCTATATGTCTCCCTGTACTTACTAGATAGTGATCCGGTCCTGACTGCTGTCTCTAGCTATATGTCTCCCTGTACTTACTAGATAGTGATCCGGTCCTGGCTTCTGTCCCCAGCTATGTAACGCCCTGTACTTACTAGATAGTGATCTGGTCCTGACTGTTGTCCCTAGCTATGTGTCTCCCTGTACTTACTAGATAGTGATCTGGTCCTGACTGCTGTCCCTAGCTATGTGTCTCCCTGTACTTACTAGATAGTGACCTGGTCCTGACTGCTGTCCCTAGCTATGTATCACCCTGTACTTACTAGATAGTGATCCGGTCCTGACTGCTGTCCCTAGCTATGTATCGCCCTGTACTTACTAGACAGTGACCCTGTCCTGACTGCTGTTCCTAGCTATGTATCGCCCTGTACTTACTAGATAGTGATCCGATCCTGACTGCTGTCCCTAGCTATGTATAGGCCTCTACTTGCTAGATAGTGATCAGGTCCTGACTGCTGTCCCTAGCTATGTGTCTCCCTGTACTTACTAGATAGTGATCCGGTCCTGACTGCTGTCCCTAGCTATGTATCACCCTGTACTTACTAGATAGTGATCTGGTCCTGACTGCTGTCCCTAGCTATGTGTCTCCCTGTACTTACTAGATAGTGACCTGGTCCTGACTGCTGTCCCTAGCTATGTATCACCCTGTACTTACTAGATAGTGATCCGGTCCTGACTGCTGTCCCTAGCTATGTATCACCCTGTACTTACTAGATAGTGATCCGGTCCTGACTGCTGTCCCTAGCTATGTGTCTCCCTGTACTTACTAGATAGTGATCCGGCCCTGACTGCTGTCCCTAGCTATGTATCACCCTGTACTTACTAGATAGTGATCCGGTCCAGACTGCTGTCCCTAGCTATGTATCACCCTGTACTTACTAGATAGTGATCTGGTCCTGACTGCTGTCCCTAGCTATGTATCTCCCTGTACTTACTAGATAGTGACCCGGGTCCTGACTGCTGTCCCTAGCTATGTATCGCCCTGTACTTACTAGATAGTGATCCGGTCCTGACTGCTGTCCCTAGCTATGTATCTCCCTGTACTTCCTAGAAAGTGATCCGTCCTGACTGCTTTCCCTAGCTATGTATCTCCCTGCACTTACTAGATAGTAATCCGGTCCTGACTGCTGTGCCTAGCTATGTATCTCCCTGCACTTACTAGATAGTGACCCGGTCCTGACTGCTGTCCCTAGCTATGTATCTCCCTGTACTTACTAGATAGTGATCCGGTCCTGACTGCTGTCCCTAGCTATGTATCTCCCTGTACTTCCTAGAAAGTGACCTGGTCCTGACTGCTGTCCCTAGCTATGTGTCTCCCTGTACTCACTAGTTAGTGATCCGGTCCTGACTGCTGTCTCTAGCTATATGTCTCCCTGTACTTACTAGATAGTGATCCGGTCCTGGCTTCTGTCCCCAGCTATGTAACGCCCTGTACTTACTAGATAGTGATCTGGTCCTGACTGTTGTCCCTAGCTATGTGTCTCCCTGTACTTACTAGATAGTGATCTGGTCCTGACTGCTGTCCCTAGCTATGTGTCTCCCTGTACTTACTAGATAGTGACCTGGTCCTGACTGCTGTCCCTAGCTATGTATCACCCTGTACTTACTAGATAGTGATCCGGTCCTGACTGCTGTCCCTAGCTATGTATCGCCCTGTACTTACTAGACAGTGACCCTGTCCTGACTGCTGTTCCTAGCTATGTATCGCCCTGTACTTACTAGATAGTGATCCGATCCTGACTGCTGTCCCTAGCTATGTATAGGCCTCTACTTGCTAGATAGTGATCAGGTCCTGACTGCTGTCCCTAGCTATGTGTCTCCCTGTACTTACTAGATAGTGATCCGGTCCTGACTGCTGTCCCTAGCTATGTATCACCCTGTACTTACTAGATAGTGACCTGGTCCTGACTGCTGTCCCTAGCTATGTGTCTCCCTGTACTTACTAGATAGTGACCTGGTCCTGACTGCTGTCCCTAGCTATGTATCACCCTGTACTTACTAGATAGTGATCCGGTCCTGACTGCTGTCCCTAGCTATGTATCACCCTGTACTTACTAGATAGTGATCCGGTCCTGACTGCTGTCCCTAGCTATGTGTCTCCCTGTACTTACTAGATAGTGATCCGGCCCTGACTGCTGTCCCTAGCTATGTATCACCCTGTACTTACTAGATAGTGATCCGGTCCAGACTGCTGTCCCTAGCTATGTATCACCCTGTACTTACTAGATAGTGATCTGGTCCTGACTGCTGTCCCTAGCTATGTATCTCCCTGTACTTACTAGATAGTGACCCGGTCCTGACTGCTGTCCCTAGCTATGTATCGCCCTGTACTTACTAGATAGTGATCCGGTCCTGACTGCTGTCCCTAGCTATGTATCTCCCTGTACTTCCTAGAAAGTGATCCGTCCTGACTGCTTTCCCTAGCTATGTATCTCCCTGCACTTACTAGATAGTAATCCGGTCCTGACTGCTGTGCCTAGCTATGTATCTCCCTGCACTTACTAGATAGTGACCCGGTCCTGACTGCTGTCCCTAGCTATGTATCGCCCTGTACTTACTAGATAGTGATCCGGTCCTGACTGCTGTCCCTAGCTATGTATCTCCCTGTACTTCCTAGAAAGTGACCTGGTCCTGACTGCTGTCCCTAGCTATGTGTCTCCCTGTACTCACTAGTTAGTGATCCGGTCCTGACTGCTGTCTCTAGCTATATGTCTCCCTGTACTTACTAGATAGTGATCCGGTCCTGGCTTCTGTCCCCAGCTATGTAACGCCCTGTACTTACTAGATAGTGATCTGGTCCTGACTGTTGTCCCTAGCTATGTGTCTCTCTGTACTTACTAGATAGTGATCTGGTCCTGACTGCTGTCCCTAGCTATGTGTCTCCCTGTACTTACTAGATAGTGACCTGGTCCTGACTGCTGTCCCTAGCTATGTATCACCCTGTACTTACTAGATAGTGATCCGGTCCTGACTGCTGTCCCTAGCTATGTATCGCCCTGTACTTACTAGACAGTGACCCTGTCCTGACTGCTGTTCCTAGCTATGTATCGCCCTGTACTTACTAGATAGTGATCCGATCCTGACTGCTGTCCCTAGCTATGTATAGGCCTCTACTTGCTAGATAGTGATCAGGTCCTGACTGCTGTCCCTAGCTATGTGTCTCCCTGTACTTACTAGATAGTGATCCGGTCCTGACTGCTGTCCCTAGCTATGTATCACCCTGTACTTACTAGATAGTGACCTGGTCCTGACTGCTGTCCCTAGCTATGTGTCTCCCTGTACTTACTAGATAGTGACCTGGTCCTGACTGCTGTCCCTAGCTATGTATCACCCTGTACTTACTAGATAGTGATCCGGTCCTGACTGCTGTCCCTAGCTATGTATCACCCTGTACTTACTAGATAGTGATCCGGTCCTGACTGCTGTCCCTAGCTATGTGTCTCCCTGTACTTACTAGATAGTGATCCGGCCCTGACTGCTGTCCCTAGCTATGTATCACCCTGTACTTACTAGATAGTGATCCGGTCCAGACTGCTGTCCCTAGCTATGTATCACCCTGTACTTACTAGATAGTGATCTGGTCCTGACTGCTGTCCATAGCTATGTATCTCCCTGTACTTACTAGATAGTGACCCGGTCCTGACTGCTGTCCCTATCTATGTATCGCCCTGTACTTACTAGATAGTGATCCGGTCCTGACTGCTGTCCCTAGCTATGTATCTCCCTGTACTTCCTAGAAAGTGATCCGTCCTGACTGCTTTCCCTAGCTATGTATCTCCCTGCACTTACTAGATAGTAATCCGGTCCTGACTGCTGTGCCTAGCTATGTATCTCCCTGCACTTACTAGATAGTGACCCGGTCCTGACTGCTGTCCCTAGCTATGTATCGCCCTGTACTTACTAGATAGTGATCCGGTCCTGACTGCTGTCCCTAGCTATGTATCTCCCTGTACTTCCTAGAAAGTGATCTGTTCCAGACTGCTGTCCCTAGCTATGTATCGCTCTGTACTTACTAGATAGTGATCTGGTCCTGACTGCTGTCCCTAGCTATGTATCTCCCTGTACTTCCTAGAAAGTGATCCGTCCTGACTGCTTTCCCTAGCTATGTATCTCCCTGCACTTACTAGATAGTAATCCGGTCCTGACTGCTGTCCCTAGCTATGTATCTCCCTGCACTTACTAGATAGTAATCCGGTCCTGACTGCTGTCCCTAGCTATGTATCTCCCTGTACTTACTAGATAGTAATCCGGTCCTGACTGCTGTCCCTAGCCATGTATCTCCCTGTACTTACTAGATAGTGATCCGGTCCTGTCTGCTGTCCCTAGCTATGTAGAATGTGAGAAGAATTGAGGCAGATGTGCTGCTGGTGCGGTAAAAAACACTACATTATTTATTTTTTTCACTTTTAAAGCCAGTCTAAAAAGATTTCTTGTAGCTAAATAATAGCTTGTATCTAGACAGTGTTCTTCATTACTTTGAGATTTCCCGAGTTAACATAATTTCCCTTCGTAATTACCAGCTTATCAGCTCCTGCAGGGAGGCAGCCAATGAGGATCACAGTCTAGACATAGGCTGGCCTCTCTTTGTACTGATCATCATGGAAGCTGATAATTTAATGTTTGAAAATAGGCTATATAATGATAATTGTTGTTAAAAATAATAAAAATAAATAAATAATTAAAAAATCCCTGAATATGATCAATGGCTAATAACACACTCTTGTTCGGGTATCAGGGTGCTCCTTTATTTAATGTGTAAGACTCAGTTGATTATAGGCTTTTTAGTGACTATATTTGCATGAACTGTGATAATGGTTTAATTCTGCGCCCAACTTACAGAATCAGCCCCAGTATTTGTGAGGCTAATGGTTTGTGCATTAATGGACACATGGACATTTTTTCTTTGCTACATCTGAAAGAAAACATTTGTAAATGTGTCAGTGCGATACCCACAGAGAACAGAAAACGCATTCAAACATTTAGCTGCTCTAGGGACTTGTTCTCGTCAGCCAATGAGCAGGGGATATAGCTATCAATGATATATATATATATATATATATATATATATATATATACACACTACAGTGTACTCTGGAGGTTTTGGAGGTTCTTTTTTTAAACAAGAACTTTTGTAATATTTAAAACATGTTCCATATGCCTTTATGAATTCCATGCCTTTAAGCATTTTTCACATGCCTGTAAGTGTGCATCATACTAATAAAACAAAACACCACTTGAAGGATAATAAATATCTCTTTACATTTAAGATACAGACACTTTTACTATGTTTTGCTTGGACCCTTGTGTTCGAGATGCCAGTTGCAATGGACATTCTTCTTTTTGTAGCCTTACACAACTGGATACCATCTCTGTCTACACCAACATACTCAGATTAATGGCGTTTGAAGAGCCGACCGAAGATGTCTTGTGAGTTCAACCCAAAACAAGCCGCACAGTACCTGAGGAGAGCAGACGTGTGCACTGCAGGACATGGGTTGGGTTGGGGATTTTACTGTAAGATCAGTGAACAGTCCATGGAGAAGCATCGCCACCTGGCTGTGTGAAGCTGCTATCGCAGGTAATAATCTATAACAGCAGAAAAAGCTGCAAATCCTCCGCAGCCCAGAGCTCCGGCCTTCACACCCGCTATAGGAAACAGGACATAAAGAGTTACACATGGTACATAAACATTAGAAGAACACGTAGCATGGGCTTAACAGAGACTCAATGTCCCATTCCCATTAAAGGGCTATGTACAGCACAAAATCTGATCCCCAGTATAATACTGCAGTAGTTGTATGCCAGTGTAGATGCCCCTCGCCACCAAGTGGCTCCACTCTAGACACAATATTTTATCCAGAGGGTGGAGAGATCTGGATCTCAAAGCCGTGGGGTGTGATTAAATAATAGTAATTTCTGTAATGAAATGCACAATAAAAGTGTAATAAAGGTGTTGTTTTCTTACAAAGCCTTATCTATTCTCTAATGAGTAGTCTTAAGATCACTAAAGTGGCCCTTTAGCATTAACATGCAGAGTTTCCAGAAACATGATCTAATTTAATACTATTTGTAATAGAATTACTTTATCAACTGAATATTATTAAAAACATGTAATATTCTTAATGTAAAACGTCATTGAAGTTTACATCTGTTAAACAGTCACTTATCCTTTCTGATCCACCCACATGAAGCTCAGAATCAATTGCTTTAAGTCTAAGTGATGGCAAAACTAAAAAATTAGGTAGAACTTGCCCAGTCTTGTTTTGCACATTACACTGAAGACAATATATTCAGTGCCACATGGAGAGATATATTATTCACAGTGATCTGCCATTAGCAAGAGATACCAGAATGTCATATATTTGATATTGGACTATTGAGACACTAAACATTGGGCCGTCTGTGACATCTCATATATAACGTGAATTAATATCATATTGAATGTGAGTGTAATGGATTAAATTTTTTGCTATAAGAAACCTTGATGTACATACTACACAATTGTTTTGGCTTTGTGCTTGTCCCTCCCACCACTCTTCTTATTTTTTGGGGCTTTTGGAGTACTTTGTGGACAGTACTTGTCTGGAGGATGCGGCATCGCAACGAGGGTTGAATTTATTGGAGGACACACTTTAATTACACTTGGGACTGTTCTGGACACAACCGGGAAGAAGAAAGGACACTATTTGGAGAACTATATCATTCCAAAGTGAGATGATTTGTATTTCATTTCCATTACTTTCCTGCATAGAGGTTTTATTTGGAGAGACCATTGAATATCCACTTTGCTTTTCTCTATCTATACCCATCCCTGCACGAGCCAACTTTATATATTGAATTGCGCCGTCCTCTTTATATCGTTTGTGTAGCGCTATAGACATAGCAATCAACCTTTTTACTTATCTGTTTAAATAATAAATATAACCTATTATTTAAGCAATTATGATTTACAGATATTGTTTTTTTTGTGTGGTTTATTAAACAACATGGGCTTTGGATGCCAATAAGGCATCTGTACAGCTCTATTGAAAGGGCTGCCACAATGACATGGAAAGCATGTACAGAATACATGCATATAAATTGTCAATAAAGGCTCTATTTATTTATTTATTTTTTCAAGCACTTTTCCCTTATACAGATTAGATCTTCAAAATAATACATTAAAATAACGAGCTATAAATAAAATGGAATCGTCATTTGAATTGCTATTAGTTAATTAAAGAAAAAAGCTAGGTAATGCTTAAAAATGAGCTTTTAAATCAAACTGCAAACCGTTTTTGAAACAATTATAAGACTCACTTCAGACAAACATTTATGAAAATCTAAACTT
Organism: Discoglossus pictus; assembly: GCA_027410445.1. Taxonomy (NCBI): domain Eukaryota; kingdom Metazoa; phylum Chordata; class Amphibia; order Anura; family Alytidae; genus Discoglossus; species Discoglossus pictus. The sequence goes on along the minus strand of CM050164.1, from coordinate 75,078,286 downwards.
TTAAATACATATGTTGATTTGAAATCCTATTAAATATTAAATGACCCCTAACTTGCACAATTGCTGGATAAACCAGCAGTACTTAATACTCTATATAGATGGTAGAAGGAGAGGGGGGTATATAAGATCCCTTAAAAGGGATATATAAAAATACCTATTTTTCTACAGGGGGGGGGGGGGGGGGAGTATTTGATCCACTGCTGATTTTGAACGTTTGTCCACTGACAAATAAATTATCAGTCTAAATTTGAATGGTAGGTGTATTTTGACAGTGAGACAGAATAACAAAAAAAAGGAACAAAAAAAAACGCATGTCAAAAAAAGTTATAAATTGATTTGCAGGTCAATGAGGGAAATAAGTATTTGATCCCCTATCAATCAGCAAGATTTCTGGCTCCCGGGTGTCTTTTATACAGGTAAGGAGCTGAGATTAGGAGCACTCTCTTAAAGCTTTTTAACTGTATAAAAGACACCTGTCCACAAAAGCAATCAATCAATCAGATTCCAAACTCTCCACCATGGCCATGATCGAAGAGCTGTCCAAGGATGTCAGGAACAAGATTGTAGTCCTACACAAGGCTGGAATGGGCTACAAGACCATCACCAAGCAGCTTGGTGAGAAGGTGACAACAGTTGGTGCGATTATTCGCAAATGGAAGAAACACAAAATTACTGCCAGTCTCCCTCGGTCTGATGCTCCATGCAAGATCTCACCTTGTGGAGTTTCAATGATCATGAGAACAGTGAGGAATCAGCCCAGCACTACACGGGAGGATCCTGTTAATGATCTCAAGGCAGCTGGGACCATAGTCACCAAGAAAACAATTGGTAACACACTATGCCATGAAGGACTGAAATCCTGCAGTGCCTGCAAGGTCCCCTGCTCAAGAAAGCACACGTTTGAAGTTTGCCAATGAACATCTGAATGATTCAGAGGAGAACTGGGTGAAAGTGTTGTGGTCAGATGAGACCCCAAAAAAATAAAAAATAAAAATCGAGCTCTTTGGCATTAACGCAACTCACCGTGTTTGGAGGAGCAGGAATGTTGCCTATAACCCCAAGAACAACATCCCCTCCGTCCAACATGGAGGTGGAAACTGTCCTTGCCAGCAACTGCGACCCTCGCAAAATTTACGTTCAAACGCAAACAACCACACAACAACCGCAACCACACAAACAACACGACACACCCACTACGACCATCGCAAACTTTACCTCGCAACTCAAACAACATACGAGACACGTTACCACACATTACGACCTCACAACAATCTGATGCAACACGCGAACATTACAAAATTCAAAACACAATCAATACACACACCACATACATAAAAAGCTTACCTACAGCAAGAGGAAGCATCCAGGACCTCAAAAAAACAACTTACAGCTTCATTTTACTAAAAATAAAAGAGTTTAGACACTACAAACTCGCAAAACACCACAAAAAACCTACGGATATTCCGCTAAGACGCATACCAACATTACCTGCCATTTTACGCCAATGCAGAAGTACACGAGTACGCTAACGGTTTAGTCTTGCGCACGCACAGTATTACACTGCACACATTTAGCACGCTTACACAGCAGCTCCACACCACTAATGCTGCAGCAACATCAAAACACATTGACAGCTCTTCATCACAATGCTTCAAAATAGGTACAGTATATTCATTTATTAATGTATTACATATTTCATTATTACACACCAAACAGCATTTTTTGACGGGCAATTCGCTAGTATATTATAAGAGGGAAAATGTTATATAGAACATATGTAGAATTGGTAAAAATGGTCTGCATAGAAGTTAGCTGCAGATCCTTGCACACTCACACATACAGACCTTGGGTCAAGACAGATGTATGTACTTCAAGTAGTCCTAAGCAAACACTTGAGTTTAACATACAGGTTTTTTCACTAGCCAGCTATAGATATCTGGTGAATTTGATCTCAAGAGCTTTGATAGCCCAAGGTTGCAAGCCAGATGGGCTGACATCACACATACACAAATGTACATAGGGGTGTGGTATTGGAGAGTATAAATATGTTGTTTTGATCATTTAATAGGTTGAGAGATAGTTTTCACATATCCACAGTGTGAGACTATTTCTGTGAGTTGTATCCTGACTTTGGGGAGTGGTCTTGCCATGGGCCACTAATAACCTGTATGCAGTATTATCTGTCTGAACCACTTCAGAAGCCATCTTTTGTGCCACAGAAAACAGGAACTACACAATTCTGCTGGGGTAGGTTTGAACTAGGTTCATATGAAGCCCCTTTGAAGAAGCAGATCGTGACAGCAGAAAAACACCCGCAAAGCATAATGTTTCTAAGGGGACAGGACACCACATCAAAGGGACAAGGAACGGGGCCATGTACAGTCAAATCTTGGGTGAGAACCTCCATCCCTCAGCCAGGGCACTGAAAATGGGTTGTTGTGACGATCTGCTTCTTCAAAGGGGGCTTGATATGAACCTAGTTCAAATCTACCCCAGCTGAATTGAATAGTTCCTGTTCTCTGTGATACAAAAGATGGCTTCTGAAGGGGCAATGCCCAAAGGTACAGGCAGAGAATACCAGATACAGGTTACTAGTGGACTAAGGCAAGACCACTCCCCAAGTCAGGATACAAAACACAGACATAGTCTCACACTGTGGATATGTGAAATAGCCGTTTGCCTTGTAGCCTTGGGTTGCTATAACAATTGAGCAGACACTCATCAGACATCTAAACGATAGGCCAGATGTCCATGGTTAGCTAGGGCAGAAAACCTTGATGCAAAGCTCAAGTGTTTACTTCAGACTACTTGAAGTACATACATCTGTTTTGAATCTGAGGGTGCAATGATCTGCAGCTAACTTCTGTGCAGAGCGTTCTTACCAGTTCCACAAATGTTTATAATTATATATATATATATATATATATATATATATATATATATATATATATATATATATATATATATAGTAAATAAAAAGTGCATCTGTGTTTACACTTGAATGTCTAAAGCAAGTTAAAAAAAACTGCTTCCAGCTCAGAGTTCCGAGAAAAACAGTTATTACACTGCATTCTGGGAAGTTGAGCTGGGACACTCAAATATGGCCACAAATGCCTCGCTCTTCATTCCGTAGCCATCATCAAACATGGCTTCCTTTAAGCTTATGCATGCTGTATTACACAGCTTTAATGCAAAGCCAAGGTTGGAATAAACACAGGCTGAGTATCCTTGCTGATGATAGCCAGTAAGCTTGAAACAGCTGTACATGGATTGGATACTCAGCCTGTGTTTATTCCAACCTTGGCTTTGCATTAAAGCTGTGTAATACAGCATGCATAAGCTTAAAGGAAGCCATGTTTGATGATGGCTACGGAATGAAGAGCGAGGCATTTGTGGCCATATTTGAGTGTCCCAGCTCAACTTCCCAGAATGCAGTGTAATAACTGTTTTTCTCGGAACTCTGAGCTGGAAGCAGTTTTTTTAACTTGCTTTAGACATTCAAGTGTGAACACAGATGCACTTTTTATTTACTGTACTACTGTACGGTGGAGGGCTTCTATCGCTCTTTTGCCCACCATATTATAAATGATTGTTGTGGTGAACTATATATATATATAAACACCTTTTCCCTCTCATGATATATAATAACCATGTACAGGCAACATATAACCACACACAATAATACATAATCCCAATGCAACAATGTCATGCTCCCTTGGCCATATTCATATTTACTGGCAATTATGGATGGGTATTCCAGCATGACAATGACCCAAAATATACAGCCAAAGCAACAAAGGAATGGCTCAAGAAGAAGCACATGAAGGTCCTGGAGTGGCCTAGCCAGTCTCCAGACCTTAATCCCATAGAAAATATGTGGAGGGAGCTGAAGGTTCGAGTTGCCAAACATCAGCCTTGAAACCTTAATGACTTGGAGAGAATCTACAAAGAGGAGTGGGATAAAATCCCTCCTGAGATGTGTGCAAACCTGGTGTCAAACTACAAGGAACATCTGACCTCTGTGATGGCAAAACCCTTGTTGGCAACCAAGTACTAAGTTACTAAGTCGAAGGGGTCAAATACTTATTTCCCTCATTGACCTGCAAATCAATTGATAACTTTTTTGACATGCGTTTTTCTTGTTTGTTTTTTTGTTATTCTGTCTCTCACTGTTAAAATACACCTACCATTAAAATGATAGACTGATCATCTTTGTCAGTGGACAAACATTCAAAATCAGCAGGGGATCAAATACTTTCCCCCCCCCCCCCCCCCCCCACTGTATGTACTTTATTTTACTAAGATGTGCTTAAAATAAAAATGTTAATGTCTAAAATCATCAAAATAGTATCTGTTTAATTTTGCCCTCTGTAGCTTACGAAGACACAGTATGGTAGTACTGCAGTGTCTCATACAAGCCAATCAATGACCATCCCTCAGAAACATGCTCCAAAGATGGTCATTGATTGGCTAATTTAAAACACTCACTTCTGTGTCTTCATGAGCTACAAAGAGCAGTCCAAAGCAGGTACTATTTGTATAGTTTTAGGCATAAATAAACAGAGCTTTTAAGCAATTAAAAAAAGTACATAAAAGTAAATAAACACATAGGTATATTATATTCCAAGCAAAATACAGAAACCTTCCATATTCTTTTAAGTGTAGAAGGACTACAGTGGTGCAAATTTCAAGTACTTTCAGGACAGAGGTATTGTTGAACAAATCAGGAGGTAGCAAACCAAATTATTGCTGGTAAAATTAAAGGTATGAAGATTTAGACTATATATGTTCACAGTGAGATAGTTTTCAAAATTGCATCAATATGTTAGATTACAATTAACACCTTAACGGACAAGGCTCTTCTAAAATGGGTGAACAAAACTGTCAGAAGTAGGAGCCACCCAAGGAAAGGTGCATGCACGTAAACATATGAAGTATAGCCGAAAAAAGTTAATAGCCAGGAGTAGGATTTCCGATCTGTGGTTGTCTGTCCCCCAGAATTTTTCAAACCATGTATTAAAACATTTGAGTCACACCCATAAAAATCCATACGGCTTAAAAGTACACATAAGATATTTCAATATGGTATTATTTACTAAGTACTTTATCAAATGAACTTTGATTGAAGTTTGGTGGATGAATCAGCAAGTCTGTATAAACATGGAAAAATTAATTGGACATTATTATATATAATTGCTAATTATCTCCTGAAGCTCTGAACTTAGTGTATTTGCAGATGAAAAGCAGTACGTTTGAACCGTTTGGCCCAACTGGTGAATTGAAACAAATCTGGAAAGAAGAGCTCCAGAAATAATGGGCTCATTATCTCATTCTTCAGTGCGACTATTGCCAATGATTGCTAATTACTCGCTGTTCGTCTGTCAGCATTATTTTCAGTCTAAAGCCACCCAAAATTAAGATGAATGAACATGTGACACCATTAGATAATTAAGCTAGTCACTCATTACTCTACCCTACATGCATGCTGGATTAAAAAACCTGATTGCCAGGTAAGGTACAAACTTTAATGGAAGTTTACTATAAGCAAATGCATTATGCTTATTCAGCTGAAATGAATTTTATAATCTAAAAATGTATATTTGACTACCCACTGTGTCCCTTTAAGAATAGAAAAATTGCAATCCTTGAGTTTCTTCTTCAAGTAAAACCTACTAGAGAGTTTGAATACTTCTCAAGAAAAAAATAAATGATATATATATATATATATATATCCCACAAAAAAGGTATCACACATTTTCTTTTCTCTGTAAAATTACTGTAAACAACTGTTTGTAGTATTCGGAGATAAAAAAAAAAGAGAAGAATTCACCAACCTCGAAAGCCAATGGCTCCTCCTGTTATACACCCGCTGATGACGCTGTTTTTCCAGTCTGATTTTCCCCGGTACTTAAAAGGAAGAAAAGCAATAAATGAAATAAATTCTCATATGCACTGCATTAGAAGACAGCAGCATGTGTGACTTGAACAAATGTATTTAAAGAATAGTTTCCAGCAGGTGGCATCAATTTCTTGGGGAATGTTTCTCTATTTAAATTAAAATTCTCTATAAATGGAAATCCAAATATGTCCATCCCATTAATATGTAAAATTACAATAGCTGCCTATAGTTTTCAAACCATACATTATTCAATTGTTATTTAAGTACGCAATGTACTTAAACTGACAATCGTGCTGGCACAACTATTTAAAAAATGGAAGCAATACAAGATGGTATTTTATGCAGCATAAGAGTCATGATAAAGAATGTTAAAACTGCCAGGGAACTGTACAAGTCATTTTTTCCTCTATATATGGAAAGGATTTATATGGCTACTGACAGTTACCTACGTTTCTATAAGAGCTCCCTCCATGCTTCTAGAAATACATTATACTTTGGAAAAATATTTAGTAAACCAGCCAGAATTACAATTTTTAGGAGCTCTGACTCCTAGGTAGTTTCTATTCCTGGGATATTCAGAATTGTATTTGCAGTTCATTTATGTTAATGTGTGGCTCCATATGCTACATTGTAGTCTTGATAACAATGAGGGGAGGGGGTCTGTCTGCCACAGAAACCAACCAGGCAGACTGTTACTAATTTGCATATCAAAGGGGCTAATTAGTATTCTAGAGCTGCTTCTTTGCACAAATATTTTGCGAAATGATTGACTTTAGAAACAAATGACAATTACAATGTAGTCAGGTTTTCATTCTCTTTAAAAGGAACCTTGCGTTTGTTTGATTGTATATTAGTTATTCTATATGTCTGGCACTTTCGTAGGCTACATGTAGCATCAAATAACTAACTAATCTGCTATCTTAAATGATCATTGTGGAAATGATATACACATCAAGCAAACAAAAATACATATTATTGTATAAAGAGAGAGGACGTGGTATGTCACTTATAAAAAAAAAAAATCAATCACATATAGTTGTCGTTATTACGATTTTGTAATCATGCAATGTTAAAAGTTACGGGCTTGCGAAAGCATCGAAGGCGAGGCCCGAAAGTTACAGGTTTGACGCAAGGCTTGTAAAGTAGAGGAGGGGAAAGAGGCTCGCAATGAGCGCCAAATGCGCTCATCATGAGGCCTGCAACTTAGATGGGGGAGGCTCGCAATAAGCGCCCAAGGCGCTCATGTTGAGGCCCACAATGGGCGCCAAAGGCACTCATTGCGAGGCTCGCAAATACTCCAAGTTATGAGCTTTAAAAAAAGAAAAAAAACAGTAAAAAAAACGCTGCCATTTGTTTTTCAAGCTCGTGCCTGGAAAGCTGTTGGAAGACCGCCAAAAGACGCCAATTGAATAAATAATTAGCTACCATCTACACTTATGGGCTCTCTGCCTCCTCCTGAGGCAGGGAGTCCATAAGTGAGGTTAAAAGTTAATTTGATATTCAATTGGCGTCTTTTGGCAGCCTCCCAACGGCTGCTGAGTTACGGCATTGGAAAAAAATGGCGGCGTTAAAAGACCCGCAACTTTTTTCAAGCCCGCAAGGCTGGAAGAAATAACGCCTTAAGCTTCAAGCCTTGCGGGCTTGAAAAAAAAGTTACAGGTTCAAACGCCACCAAGGCTGCAAATGAGAGAGAAGGGAGAAGGGGGGAAAAGAGACAAAGGGGAGGGAAGGGAGAAGAGACATGGGAGAGGCTCGCAATGAGCAGCGAAGGCGCTCATCACAAGGCCGTAAAGTAGAGGGGGGAGAGGCTCGCAGTGTGTGGCAAACAGAATTGTGAGGTTTCAAATTGTATTGCCGCCATTTTTGACTGGAAAGTCGCTAGTTTTAAAATAATTTAGATAACTTATGTTATCATCAAAATTTAACATGATTGTAAAACATGAGGATTTTTTTCTCAAATTGGATGTTGGAAGTTGTTTTTAAGTGAGGAAACTTACACTTAAAATTGCTCATTTTCCCAGTGTGCACTAGAGCTGCTCACATCTTTTTTAAATTGTGGCTAAGCCTGCAACAGACTACCCCACAACTTCCTATTTTAGGATCTATCCCATTTTATATTCACCACCAGCGCCAGCTGCAGTGGAGGCAAGTGGCCGCTAGATGGTGCTGCAGATATTTCAGAAAAGCTGTAACCTTAGAAGGTTACCCTAAACTTAAACTAACCCTCATTCTAACCCTCACTCTAACAGTTTACCTAACCATAACTCTATGGTATCGGCACTGAAAATCGAATTTGAAAAGGGAAAGGACTGTATTTTCTGCACAGCTTTACTTGCAGAGTCTGGGACGATGTGCTGCACTTTTTCCAATTTAGAAAAAGGTTAGAGGAGCTCAAGCTCAAATATGGTAGAAAATCAAGTAATTATAAGAAACTTTTTCACAAAATATCAAGAAAAACAAACAAAGCAAAAAAAAAACATTGAATACAAAGTTGTTTAGACAGATATTTGATACTTAAACTTCATGATAGCAGGATCCTTACAGTTGCCAATTAGATCCTGTAATGATGTAACTAAAGCAAAACTGAATACACTAATAATTACATTAGTAATCGTAATAATTAAACACTGTATTTGGTTTCTTTTTGGGCGATTATCTTTCTCTAATATACTGATATTACCTGTTAAATCAAATGAATTGCAAGATATCAATATGAAAGCAGACCTGTACACATATTAAAATCACTTACTGATTCCACCAGACATTCACTGCAGGAGAACATAGCACCCACAATAGCAAAGTTCTTAGCGTAGGACATCCCTCTCTGTCCCATGTCTCTCAGAACTTCCTTTGCAGTTGGGGTGCGGTGAGGATCTTTAGGGTCAAAACCAACATTGGTATCTATACCAGCTGTGAACACACCAAAGGCTCCTCCTAGAACAAAACCTGAGGAAGAAAGCATTATACCAACTTTAGTTTATGATCAAGTTATGGAAAGCTGTGAATTGGGTCTGTCCTCTGTAGCTCATGCAGCTCATGAATACACAGACTGTAAAGGGCAGTGTTTCAAATTAGCCAGCCAATCACCTTTGTCCAGCAGAATGTTGCCACTGATTGAGTGTACTTAGAAACACATTGTCTTCATGAACCACAGAAGACAGAAACCAGTTAGTAAACCAATTTGTAAGATTTTAGGCAAAAAAAGCACTTCTTAATAAAATAAAAGTACACAAAAGTAAAACATGCATAGTTATATTATATTCCTAGTGCATTCCAGAAACATTTCATGATCCTCTAAGGCAGGGGTCACCAAACTTGGTCCTGGAGGGCCGACCCAGGCCTGGATTTGTGGATATCCTTGCTGCAAACAGGTAAGTCAATCAGGATGGCTGAAGAAACAAGATTCTCACCTGTTTGCAGCAAGGATATCCACAAATCCAGGCCTGGTGCGGCCCTCCAGGACCGAGTTTGGTGACCCCTGCTCTAAGGCCTGAACTGTTCTTATAAGTAGAGTCATGCTCAGGTGATACAACAATGTTGCATGTGCTCACGTTTTTCAGTAGACCCCCTTAAAGGATCTACCTCCCAGCCAGCATAGCGTCCACTGTCCCTTACAGTCTTATTCAAACAAGTAATACATATTTTTATTATTTTATTGGTAGATTTTTTTATAGGTAGATTTAAAAATTTGCTTTATCAGTCTACAAGTCTGTTGACCTTAACATTAGAGGCGTATTAGTGGGTGGCTAACATCAAAATCGTCAGTTTGCTTCCTAAATAAAGTGTTTATGCAATACAGTATACCAGCAATGCACAGCCCATTGGCCCTCACTAAAACTAGAACACAATATCCAATTGCACTCCTAAATACTTCTCCTCGTTAGCTATATTACCAAATTTACTTTGGGTAAAATACATTTAAAAAAAATAAAACAAAAAAAATGTAAAACAATGTGAGGCCCTTTAAATGACCCAGGGGCCAAATATAAAGACCTTCAAGTGAAATAGTCTACTGCAGTTATGGGCAACCTGTCACTCTGTATTATACACTTTACATGGGAGTGTATAGTAATGGTGTCCTCCGCATATTTACCCTGCCAATTCACAATATCAGTGACCAGACAGAAATTGGTAACAAGCTTCTCCACCCTACCCCTCAAGCATACAGATGTCACATTCGAAAGCCCCACATACTTTTATTTTAAACTTCCCTCCTAATACATAAATCAGTTTCTGTGAGGAGGTTAGTAGGAACCTGGATCAAGGCAACTCAGTGGATGTAGTATTTTTGGATTTTGCAAAAGCTTTTGATACAGTACCACATGGGAGACTATTGTGCAAACTAAGAGATACAGGATTTGTAGTAAATATCTGCTCATGGATTGAGAGCTGGCTAAAAGACAGGAAGCAAAGGGTTGTTGTAAATGGAACATACTCTGATTAGACTAATGTGGTAAGTGGGGTTCCTCAGGGTTGTGCTGATGACACAAAGTTGTGCAAGGTAATTAAATCAGATAATGATGTGCTTTCCCTCCAAGGGGATTTACATAAAATTGAGGAATGGGCATCTAAATGGCAGATGAGATTTAATACGAATAAATGTAAAGTTATGCATCTGGGAAGGAAAAATAGCCATGCAATTTATAATCTTAATGGAGCAAATCTAGGTGTATCAGATATTGAAAGGGATTGGGGAGTGCTTGTGGACAACCACCTAGATAACAGTGCTCAAAGCCAAGCAGCAGCTGCAAAGGCAAATAAAATATTAGCATGTATTAGGAAGGGTATAGAAGCAAGGGAAGCAAATATAATTCTGCCACTATACAAATCCCTAGTACGCCCTCATTTTGGGCACCACTTCATAAAAAGGACATTTTAGAGCTGGAAAAGGTACAGATAAGGGCAACAAAACTAATAAGGGGAATAGAGGGGCTAAGTTATGAAGAAAGACTAACCAAATTAAACTTATTTTCTTTAGAAAAAAGGTGTCTAAGAGGAGATATGATAACCTTATAAATACATCCAGGGTCAGTATAAAGAATTGTCAAGGGCGCTTTTTGTGCCAAGAGGTTTTCAACTGACAAGAGGACATCCCTTGAGGTTAAAAGTAAAAAGATTCCACCTTAAAGAAAGAAAAGGGTTCTTCACAGTAAGGGTGGTTAATCTGTGGAATTCTCTACCAGAGGAGGTGGTGACAGCAGATTCGATAGATAACTTTAAAAGGGGACTGGATTTATGTCTAATTAAAAAGGGATTCAGAGTTATCATGGATAATTAGAGAGGCAATACTAATCCAGGGAGAAATTCGATCGCCAGTATCTGAGGTCGGGAAGGATTTTTTTTTTCCTTTGCCTTCGTCTGGATTAATTAATAATTAGAAATAAAATTAAATAATTGATTAATAATTGATTAATAACTAATTAATTAATATTTAATCTGCATATTGAAGATCAGAGGAGATCTTAAAAGGTTGAACTTGATGGACTGAAAGTATTTTTTCAACCTTAATTACTATGTAACTATAAACGCATCCCTCTATAAACACTGGTCACACACACAACCTCTCATAAACATAGGTCAGACACCCAATATAGTCAAATACCACACATAAAAATAGGTCTCACACCTCCATATACACAATATTATTTATTAGGATAATTTACTTGTAATGCACCAAAATATTCTGTAGCGCTATACAGGGTAAATACAAGTCAAAAATGAGCATACATACTGCTTTTCCTAAAGCACCGAACCCGACTGAAAACTCCCAAATTTACAGACTAAAGGGTTTGGGTGAGGAATAGAAAGGTGAGGTACTATGGATTGTGCATATTAAGGGTGGAGATGATAAGCTTCTTTAAAGAGCTGCGTTTTTAATGAGATTTTGAGG